>LJIJ01001304.1:0-49467 GCA_001718145.1 Orchesella cincta
GGAGTAAGTAGCAAATTATAACGGCGATTATGGATTCCAAAATCCCAAAGTTAGGCTTTGAAATGTACATTTGTGATTAGTTTATAATTCATGAATATTCGAAGTACTCCGCTGTGGTGGGGCTTTCATGCATACATTCATTAAGTTAAACACCTTTGCTATGCTCTAATTAAACATAAGATACTTACACAAAATTAAATTATCTACAGACACGCGAAAATTACTCTTACGAAAATTCTACGCCAGGTGTTTATCAAAGTCCTTTTTTCAGTCGAGTTTTTGCAGGAGAAAGAATATTTAAAATGCGAAAGGAAAACACAGGGTTGTGTAGCCGCTGAATAAACAATCTTCGAATATTTAATATTTCAATCCTTACAACAAAGGGATTGAAAGAATGTAGGTCAATTTCAAGATAATGCAAATATTAATTGAAAATTTTGTTGACGAAAAAGGGGGTACCAAATGCATACCAATGAAAAACCAGGAGAAAATAGCTAAAAACTGTCTAACTAGTAGTCGTTCTAACACCGTCACAGTCCGTTTTTAATCGCAAATTTTGCTTGCAACAGAAACAGCCTGAAAATGCTCAGGGAAGCAAACTTACTGCATTCGATAATTTCAGCAGCGCAAGTTGCTAGTCCCATTACTGGAAATAATTCTACATGGGACAAAAAGACAAGCCTATTCAAAGTGAATCGAAAAGTATTCCAGCGACACTGTATTTTATGTAGCATTCTCGTAGGTCTACAGCTCTTGCACATCTTCACCATATCCACCGTTGACTCAACAAGCCTTGAAAGGATGATGGGAATTTATATCACTACATTGGTTTTCCCCATGGTCCACCATTCCACCATGATGCTTCAAAGTGGAAAGGAATTCGAAGAGCTTATCAACTCCGCATATCGGTTTGAGGAAGCCAATTCAACTGCATTTAAAAGTGCACTTGAACAAGCTTCTAGAAAAACACTGCTGAACCGGGCAAAAATACTGGATGTCTTTGTCAGATATGAATGTAATCTTTCACCTTATCTCCTGACAACTGTAGCCTTGTTACTTCCGGCTTCACCAATGAATAATAGAAATATCTAGAAACTTCATAGATGGGAAATATCAACTACTGGCACAAGTCGCTGTGTCGTTAATAATAATTATTGTGAATTTGCCAATTTGGGTAAATATCATCAAGCTGGCTGTGATGATTACAATTCAGCTCGAAGTTTGTGCAGTGACAATTCTGTTGTACCTGTCAACACTGAGATGGTATGATGTTCTTTAAATACCAGTCACAAAGCATTAAATGTCGTTTTCATTTGATAACCTACAAGACAAGCAAATAGGTCAAATGGCTGTTTGCAAACTTAGAATTTTTGGACATTCCTTTTTTGCAAAAATCAGGGTTTCAAAAACCAGCATTCGGAATTTGCCGGCAATATTGTTATTTTGCCAATGACCGGTAATAAATGACAATATTGGCAATAATGACTGGTACTGTTTGACAATATTTCCCCATTTAAATACATGAATATGACACACAGTGAATCAATATCAATGGCATAGGCAACTATATTTTCCCTATTACAATGAATTGTTTGGATTTAAAGCTTTTAAATGATCACGGTTTGAGGTAAAATTAGTCTCGTGTACTATGGAATTGCTTCTACGTTCAAAATATTGTGTATGGAGTTCCAATAATTCTAGGTGTATTTGGGGTCTTTGGTTCCATAAACGATTTGGCTGGGAGTTGTGTGAACAACATGAAACGAAAGGCACTACATTCTGGTTGCGGGTATACTCTTAAAATTTCAACTAGGATAGCAAAAGCACTCCCAGTTCTCAAGATAGAGTTTGGTGGAACAAACTTTATTGAGAAGTTAACTCCGATTGTGTTTTTGGAATTTATTTTGGTGAGGATTGTTGATTGTTTACTTGTATCAAAAGTACGTTAAAAATGTCACAAAATTGACATTTCACATTCTAACAGAGAATGCATTTCAACTAGCAATAAGCTTTTAGCTAGTCAAATGAATTACATTATGTTTGTCAATTTAATTAGAATTATTAGAATACGCACGCAACCTTTATGATTGAATTGAATTAATACATATGGTTTATCCATTATTGAATGCTAGTGATTAGTACAGACTGTGCAGTATTCTACAGCTATAGTTGTAGCTAGTAGTTAATCTTAGACATTTAACTACAAAATAATATTGTAATTACACATCATTCTCTAAAAAAGTAAAATAGCATCCATAACTCTGTCCACTAAATTGCCAAGAGTAGATTTTATGAACTCCCGATCAATCCTCAAAAAAGGTTGGTACTCAATCACAATATCTCTCATAGACTTTGCCTTCAGCATGCTAATTTTTGCCAGCCTTCTATCGTATCCAATTGATTTTACTAAACCCTTTTTAGCTTGTTTTCTACAATTATCAAGCACTTCAGAGCAATTTTCGCTCACATTGCAGATCAAACTGAAAAACAAATGGCCCCCAACGAAAATGAAAATGGAGATGCATGTAAATAACAGATACATGAAAAGTGGCATTTTTTCAAAACCTTTGATTACAATCCATGCAGACATTACCAGTGCCCAAAAGCATATTGATATTGTAGCCGAGGTAGTAATATGTAAGAGAGGGGCTATTTCTATGTAAACCAGGTTTAGATTTGTGTAGTCGCGCATTATAATATTGATGTTAGCGTTGCTGTTGATGAGCAAACTAATATTCTTTTGCATTCTGTTAACTACGATTAGAAGTGTCTGCAATACAATTACAAGGGTTCTGGCACACTCAAATGCCCCAGTTAGAAGAATTAGGCGACAAAGGAATGAAATGGAAATCATTTTTATGTTCTGTTGGTAAGGGTCTCCAACCAGGTCTTCAAATACGAAATAAAATGGGTCAAAGCTGAAGAATAGAGAGGAAAAAATTATAATCCACGGGCATCCAACGACTCCTAACATTAGGAGGAGCAGAATTACGTCGAATATTTCCATCCAATTCTTTCCTTTATATTCTGAAAAATTGTTACAAAATTGGAGCAAATTTGTGGCAGTGTTTAAAAAGGTTAGTTGTATTATTAATCCTCTCTTATGTAGCTCCGCTGTCAAACAAAGCAATTCACCCCGGGTATTGAATTCCTCTTTAGATATAAGCAAATTGGCGATGCAACTGCAGCTCCCAAGGAAACCGTAGATTCGACATGCATTACAACTAGACCAATGTTAAAGTGAGGTCGTTCGTGAATCCAATGGTGCCTAAAATTGACGTACGCACTTGCTAGAGAAAGAATTCCACAAAATGTGATGAGAATCAGGAAAGGTAACCATCGCTTGAGGGAATGTAGTTGGGTAATACGAGTCCCACATGAACTCCATTCAACCGGCAAGGGGAACATGTAAAAGAATCCTATTTTGTGGATTTGCAACACAGTTCGTTGAAGCTTGGATAACATTTTTGCAGCAATTCGGCTATTCAATGTGAAGAGTAAAATATAACTTCGGTTTTACGTACGAAACAAAAAAACGCCTCTAGAAATTGCCGTCACAGTCCAGGAAACATTAGCGAAATGTTTGGTTGTGAACAAGTGAGCGGGTTAGTGTTTCCTTTGTCCCAATTATATTTGTCTGATCCTATAAAAACAAAAATTCAATTTTTACCTAAATGGATTTTCTTAGTGAATCCCTACTTCGCGTAAACTACTAAACCTATTCCTATTAACCGTTTGGAAAAACATGGCTCAATAATAGTTTTTTAAGTGGACCGCAAAATTAATCTTAATAAGTTTTTAAAACGCAATTCGGACCTAGTTAGACTTCCTTATTGAGTTCTTTTTACGCTCTTTTAAGAACTCTCTCGCCGTCTCGCAACTCCTGATTGCTCACCGAGGAACAATTTTTTATTAATCAAATTAATAAAACCTAAAGTTATCTTTTAGTACAATCATGATACTGTTACAATACGTATTTCAATTACTAACTCAATTTGTCGTAAAATGGAAAACAAACCTCAATTAAACTGAAGAATAATACAGGTGAACCTAAAAAATTACGACAGTTTACAACGCTTCATCAAATAACAATTAATTACTCCAACTAAGATGTTTTGCAGATTAACAGGAAAAACATGTTTGATTACAGCTTTTATTGTTTGTTCTATTTAATTGCTAAATGAGCTTAATACCTGAAAATGTCGATTGAGATATGATTTGCAAAATATTTCCATAAATCGGTAGCCTTGTCATTTCCAACATGGAAAGAATCTGAACTTACCTTTTTTAAACTCCAAACGATTGTATAGGCAATATTGAGATTATCTTGTGATCGGTTTTCTTGAACCAACCACCTGATAATAATAATAATGTTTATTGCAAATTAAATTCCACTAAAAGTGTAGTTACACTAATGTGACATTTTTCTGAGGAGAAATCTTTTACAAAATTCTTAGAGCTATCATTGCACATGCTTGTATTATGCTTATTGATAACATTTTCAAAAATATATTCGAGATCATGCAAAGAATATGCAAAACGGGAACACCTACAAGAATGGACAAGATTCGTTTCAAACTTGGCTCACTAGCACAACACCAAGGATTTTAAGCAAATTTTTATGTAGGACATATTTATATTGATGCATTCCCATATTACATAGAATATTATAATGACATGACAATGAAGTATTAGTATACTGTTTCATATTTGCGATAGCATTAATGGATCGCAAACCGGTACGCAAAAAGATTTGATGTAATACATAATATAGATAGCTTGCTGTTGTTACAAATGTTTACCGTAAAATCAAAACATCGACAAACGAAAAATCCAGCGACTATAAAAAAAACGCTTTCACTTAAGACATAGATAACAAGGTATTTGAAGAATTTTTACCATAAAGTAACTGTTTTTCTGTTACTAACATTACACCTACACAACACGCTATGGGAACATTCTGTCTTTCTTGCAAATCGTTTTTGGAAGGTGAAAAGTGTCATGATCCATGACAATAGATGAAATTATATACTGTAGTGATGATTTGAATTCAGACAAAGACGATGCTAACAAAGACAGCCGATGGTTCGTTATGGACTTGACTCCAGAATGTAGCTCCGGCGTTAGACACATTGGTTAATCCATAATCCAATGAAAACGACGGAGGAGCCAGCTTTAATAAAAACGAGCGAATGGATTTGTTTTCTTCTTCTTTAGAGTAAGTGTTGGGTAGGCACTTTCATACAATAAATAGTCCTTGTTTACAAGCCAGATCATTCTCTCTTTGTTCATTTACGTGTCATGTGACTTTTGTGGGCGGAGATATACTAACTCATTGTGAGTCAAGTCCATAACGAACCATCGTCAGTCTTGCGTTAGCCTTCTGGTCTGTGATATTCAGAAAGAAATTTCCTGAATAATTTATTAAAGCAAACTTGAAATGAGATAGCTAGTTTTCTCAGTAAACACTGTATTTAGGATTTGAATTTCTCACCAACGCGAAAGAAGTGTAGAAATAGGGAGAAATATTGAATATATTATGAAGTTTGACAATTAACAAGCGCATATCATTTTACTTTGCTTCTTAATTCGATTCAAAGTATACAGCTGTGGTGGGATTTTCATGTCGATAACGTTTAACACCTTTGCTATGTCCTAAAAAACGGAGGATACTTACAAAAATAACAGGGTTTTGCAGGATTACGAGCATTTGAAATACAAAACGAATTATGTCACCGCTAAATCGGCCAACCCATATTTCTCAACCAGCGTCGTATATTTAACAGTTGAAGCACTACAACAAAAGGGCTGCACGTGTAAATGTCAAGATAATATTATAATATTTTGAAAGTTGAGTTGTTGGCCTAAATAGAAATATCGCTGACGAAAAAGGTTGTGGATCAATACCAATGGCAAAACAGGGAAGAGAGAGCTTAAAACTGTTCAACTAGTAGTCATTCTAAAAACATTTTCCAGCAGGTTTAGAAGTCAAAAATTTTTAGTGCAACAAAAGCAACCCAAAAATGCTTCGGGAAGCGAATCTACTTCAATCTTTAACGTCAGCAGCACAAGCTGCAAGTTTTATTACTGGGAAACATTACACATGGGACGAAAAGAACCATTTTTTCAAGGTGAATCGAAAAGTATTCACACGACATAGCATTGCCTGTGGAATCCTCGGAAGTCTACAGCTCTTCCACATTTTCACGGCACCCACTGTTAAATCAATGAGCCTAGAAATGGTGATGGGAATTTTTCTCACAACGGTGCTTTTCTTAATGGTCCAATACTCCAGTTTGATGCTCCGCGTTGGAAATGAATTTGAAGGGTTTCTCAACTCTGCTTATCGATTTGAGGAAGCGAATTCAGCTGCATTCAAAACTGCACTAGGCGAAGCTTCTACAAAAAGACTAGTAAACCGAGTAAAAATAGTGGATACTCTGTTAAGATTAGGTGGAACACTTCCCCCATATATTTTGACAATTATGGCCGTTCTCCTTCCCGCTTCACCCATGAATTTCCTCGCAGTCACACCGGGAACAAATGTGATCGAAGTATTGAAAACCTATATGATCAGAGGTATCAGCTGGCACAATTGGTAACGTCGTCTCTGATAATATTGGCAAATTGGCCAATCTGGGTTAACTTTGGTAAGCTGGCAGTCCTGATTATAAGTCAAGTCGGCGTATGTGCAGTAACTATATATCTGTATTTATCTACACTCAAACGGTAAGACCTTCTTAAACAGATGGAATTAACAAAGTATTCATGACTGTGTTTTTATATTTCCGTGTTTTATTGAAAATTGTAAATTTTGCAGAAAATTGACTCATTCCTGTGTCAGGAGGGGTACAATAAGAAAACAATTTGACCAAGCCGTTTTAGCATATACGCATATACAAATTCTTGTGGACCGGTTTAATCAGACTCATTCCGATATTGTTGTATCTATTCTTGTTAACTTGGGAATCGTTCTGGTACTCTGTGCTATCAAATTGATACCTAGTTTGGCAGCTGGAACGTTCACAAATGGAAGCAGCCTGTTTTGGATGAATTGCTTCTACGTTGAAACGATTATTTATGCACCTGCAATCATTCTAGGTGTATTTGGAGGTTTTGGTTCTATAAATGATTTGGCTGGGAATTGTGTGAACAACATGAAAATAATGGCTCTATACCATGGTCACGGACATTCCCGTAAAATCTCAACCCAGATGGTGAATGCACTCCCAGTACTGAAAATAGAGTTTGGTGGAGCTAACTTCATTGAGAAGTTGACTCCAGTTTTGTTTTTGGAATTCATTGTAATGAGGATTGTAGATTGCCTTCTTGTGTCAAAAGCGCGGTAAGAAGGAAGCTATTATATTTAGTATTGTTGCTTCTATCGGCAGAGAATACATTAAACAATGTATATATTACATTGCCTAGTATAATTAATTAGAAACATCTATTCACTATTAATGAAATAATAGCTATCATAGGTGTCATTTTAGTTGAGCAAAAGTTTAGATACTTAAAAATCTTATGAAATCTTGAGTGTATCTAATGTATGGCTAGTTTAATGCTCACATAAGTTTTGTTGTGTTGTTATAAAATTATCTTGACATCAATCCAAAATAGGAGTTATCACAAACAGAACCTTTAAAGGTAATTACACTAAAAGGACATCATTCATAAAATAGGTTAAGAATTTGCTTCAAATTCATTAAGGTATATTTACCAGTTTTAAGTAAGTATTGATTATAAGTTGAGCATTGTTATTACTGCTGTGTTATATAGCATTTTTCACGTATGGCAAGGAGATATTAAAGAGTATGTTTATAATATTCTGGTAATTAATTGTAGAAATGTTACAGATTTAGGGTTAAAACTTAGCGGGTATAACCGATAGAGTAGCAAACTCATCATAAGGATACATTAACTAACTTTGTGCCCATCTACGCAATACGTAAGAAATCCTACGAACATTGTTTCCTGAACTACTAACAACTACCAAATCCTTTTCGATGCAGTTTAGATTACGCAAAGTTCGTAGGAATTTGTATATGAGCACAGTATTTAAGCTGAATTGTTTATCTAGTTATTATAGGTTGTATATCTATGGGTTAAAACTCTTTTTCCAACATAATTGACACAAAATAGCTCGTGTTCTTGACGCATTAAGTCATAAATAATCGCACGTCGTAAATATAAAATAGAAATGAACATTTTTTCATGTCCCGAATAAGCAATTTTTATTAGATCTCTAGTTAGAATTTTATTGTTTATTTAAATATAGATAATGTATTTCCTAAATGTTCCTTAAACATTTAGTGACTACAAATCCCAATTGTCAATAAAAACTGTTAAAATACCAAATTTTTGTGCAGCTCACGAAAATCTTTGATTAATCTCTTACGTATTGACGTATCCAAAACTAGTATTAAGTATTATGATGATGTCTTCATTTAAGGACATATTTTATTTTAAGAAACGGCCGCATTGGGAGAGAGTGTAATTTGGTTGGTGTTGGTTCGTTAGCAGAACTCCTCTGCTTTGATCATACCATCATAATCATGATCTTGAGAAATATAGGTACATACGATTATATGATTGGTTTTGTATGTAGCGAGGATAGGACCGCATTATAAAATTGTGAATAATTACTTTACGTGTACAAATACCCAATTGGAATGACGGATGGGAGCTATGACATTCGTTACTATACCGTCGTATAATATAAATGGCGTAATGAAGAAAGTAAATTAAAGCCAGATATAACTTTCAGCAATGTCCTAATTCACAGTGGATAGTTAAACTAATAAACCTGACAAATCAACATGTAGCGATATACCGTTAGCAGACGTAATTTGTGACATCTTCAATAAACTAGCTTTCGAATGATATATCACTCCCTAAGAATACGTTTAAAAGTGCAGAAACTTTGACCTCTGTTTGAAAGTTCCAATTTAAATTTGCAATTCATATATAAAACTGCAGTAGCTTTCAAATAGTGTATCATAAGCTATGTTGGTAATTGAAATACTTTTACGCAGTCGATAGTTTTGATTTGAAATTGATATGCTTACTCATCATCAGCACTGCAATACATTTCAGTTGATATATCACAATCTATATGCAAAGCTAATCAAATTTTATAAGCTTATCATTTGACCTTGTTCCCGTTACCCCAGATAACCTACCCACAAACTCATCCTTACTCTTGTACTGACAAGCATAGTGTACTGTAACTCATGGAGTTTTCTAAAATTTGTTTAAATATGTTGAGTTACATAAAAATAACTGACACAAGAAATATCAGTTGCTAAGATGCCCATTTGTTTTTTAAGGCATAATAATAACGTACCCACGTTTTAACCGAATTTACCACATAATGCTACCCGAAATTTACCACATGCTAAATTTGACCACTTCGGTGAATATTTGACATGCACTTTAACTAAATTCGACCACTTTTTTCTCATTGAACCCACTTCTTTATTCGGAAAAATTCACTCGTCAAAACAATAATAAATACCACAAAAAATTCGTTTTTACAATATGATACACATTTGTGACCTACAAAAACCAAACTTATTCCTTAATAATTCTTTTAAACTTGAAAAACAATCGTTAAAAATGACGTTTTAGCTCCTTCATTGAACAATAAGTGCTTTCTTTGCCTTTTGTGGTCTTCCTGGCTTCCGCTTTTCCCCAATCGGAATGTTCCTGGCTTCAGGACGGACTTCGAATTTCTTGTTTGTTATAGCAAACCCAAGTATATGCTCACATATATATTCCTTTAGAAAAGTGGAGCATGTGCATGTAGAGCTTTCCCAGTTTTCAGTCGGCATTTCTACTTTGGTCAGGCGAGTAATGCTAGCTTTGTAACCTTCAAAGGTTTTCCAAGAGTAATTAGTGTTCATGCGTATGTACTTCTCGATTTCAGCGTCCTTCAATTTTGGTGTTCCTTTTTCTGGGATAAAGTAAACGGTAGTCAGTTTGTCAGGTGAAGTGCGAAATTTCACCCTTGATTTAGTTTCAGACGATGTGGACCAATTAAATGCTGCTGTTTGAAGTTTTAGTGTATAAGTCGGTTTGAGACTAAGTTCCTTACCTCAGACCAAGTCGTCAGTACTTTCTTCAATGTTTGAATCAGCAAGCCAAAATTAACACGTTCATGGAAAGTGCCCTCTGCTTTCAAAACCCTGTTAGTTGCTTCCAAAGAGTTGTTCGTACTTGCAAAACCTACAGCTGCACCTTCGTACCAACCTTTGTACTTACGTACATATTCTTCATGAAAGTATTCAGTGAACTTTTTAGCAGAACTGCTCCACTTCAAAAATCAGTAACTTTGCTGCAGTATCAAATTCCTTTTCACTTCGGCAAAGTTGAATTAATTTTATATCCGCCAATAACGCAGCCTGCACTGTTTGTGGAAGGGTACGGATATGTTTATTTATTGCCATTATTTTAAAAATTAGTTATTACTTACCTTACTAAAATATTTATTGTTAAAAGTTCCTGGAGTGCTTGGCAGCTAATAAAACTTTTTATGAAATGGTCGTACTCACACCGTCACAAGTAGAGAGACAGGAGTATAATACAAGTGCAAGATAAGTATATACAACTATGTATGATGCGAGTATGAAGTCCTAGAAAAAGATGCGGACTAGTGACTAGAATCTACATAATGTGTACATTTATAGCATATGTACTTAGATTAACATAAAAAGAAGATAAGGTATTTACGTTACTTATGTCATTTACATTTTTTACATTGTATAGCATGCTAACATGCATGCAAATCTACACAAATTCATGTTCCAGAGCTGAAGTATGATCATTTACATATTCTGTAAATATATGGGCTTTTGTAGTTTAAAGTGGAAAATTTATAATAAAATGTGGGTGTGGTCCGCCCTGAAGTGCAAAAATTTAGATGTGGTAAAATTCGGTTAATTAAATGTGGTCTGCTGAGTTTACAGTGGGTCCATTAAATGCATGCCTGTTTTTACGGCCAGCTTAAATAAACCCGAAGTGCCTTTATAACGCATTGTTAAGGCACACGGCGTAAGTCAGTCAGAATAAAAATTTATAAATCACTCCATAATTCTTTCACGAGTTATAAAAACGGTTATGATGTTAGTTTTGCACAGTTTCCACTTTGTATGATACGAAATGTCTAATTTTAGAAATTTACAAACGTTGACGTATGGAAGGTATACATTCGTACTTGCTTTCACGGACTCGATAAATTATATTCCAATGACGCATTGGGCAAACATTTCTTGAAATTGTTCAAGTTTAATTACATCTTAATTGGTTTTATAACTCATGAAAGCATTATGGGATATTGTTCATACATTTTTATTTTGACTGACTTACGCCGCCGGCCTTAACAGGCCATGATGACCACATTAGGGTATCAGGCAATTCTGCAGAGCAATCCACACGCTACCGCCAGAAGGTTAAAACTCACCCGATGGTTTACTTTCTAGTAAGATATGATTTGAAGCATACCGTCAAGATTTTGCAGAAATGGTATCAATTGAAGAAGCTTTATTACGCAACCACTTCCGACATCAGTATTTTATAACAATAATATATCAACGTGATAATTTATTTAAGTATTGTATGAATGTTTTTGCTTTGTGTGTTTAAGGTGGTGAAACTACTGAAAAAGCTTCAACTATGTTTTTAATACATTGTTAGGGCTAAAAATAAATCTTAGTTTTAAGCGCGATATTCGAAATAAAAATAAAATGCTGAAGTAGAAAATATTGATAGAACGCCTACCACAAGATTTTGCTACCCCCAACGCCGTTGTGACAAGCAAACTAAGTAAGTAAGCAGCTTGCTTTCTGCACTCACACGCAAAAATCATAATTGAAATTATAAGAAAAAACAAGTGAAGGTAAAAGACAACAACGACATTGTCTTCAGTTGAGATAGCTTTCGCCTCTTGTGGAAGTTCTAGTTTTGCTGATTCCATTGTATCATTCCAGGTTTCAATCCTGAACTTCCAATTATTCCATAGGTGAACCAATCCTGAATGTATTAGAGACAGAAAACGAGTTTCCAACCACTGTTCAGGCAACTCTGTCAACATAAACACCCACTTTTGGTAGTAGGTACCGTAGGACGACTTGCTGGTTGCAATCTGTGCATCACTAATCTTTTTCTTTTTGAGTCCGAAACGCAGTCTGTTTACATTTTCTTTTTTATCCACAAAGACCTCTCTTTGGCATTTTGATATTTCTTCAACGAAGTAGTTAAAATTTAACATGGCGATAATTTCACTGCCATTAACAGGATATTTGATAATTCGTACCAACTTTTTTTCTAAACTGAGTCATTTAATTGTCTCCGAAGGTAGAGGGTGTCAGCGTGATTTCATTAATAAACATCAATACATCTGTCTCCTTTATGTCAAAAGAAAAATTAAATTCAGACTTTTGAAGCGGATATAGTGTCACATACCCTTCATAATTTATTGGCAAAGTAAAAATTGTAAGGTTTTGGCTAAAAATTTCTTGAAAACTTTCCATCTTTTTTGGCTCCAAGGGGCAGTCAACTGATCTATATTACTTCCTTGATAGTTATAAGTCAGGAACAATCCGGCTAGTAACCAAATGCCTGTAAGTTTTTTAACACTGCTTATGTTCTACGTCGACTGTGCAATCAAAATGCTGTAATATAAGGTAACAGTGAAACCAATCTGATCTTTGCCTTTCTTTTCAACAATGTTATATATCACAATAGTAGCACTTAAAAACAGAAAAATACCAGTCCACGTAGCCAGGTCGAAAGCACTAACGTAGCCACTAACGATAGGAAAGGCATCTTTGCAATTGGCACCACAGGTTATAAACTCAATGCTATCATGACGTATTGACAAAGGAGTAGGATTTATGTACACATCTATCCAGAGGTTTATGTCGACTATTTCGTCAATTATTTCAATATTATATCCAATAATAGTGCTGTTTGTTGATAGCATACTCCAAAGTACTGGTTGTAACTTTACACCTGCGGCAGTCCATTTTGTTAAGTATGTTGCTGTTCTAGATGCATGTTTTCCGTTGTAAATAAGAAGCCTATTTGGACAGACGAGACGAAGCAGGTTGATTGTGTGGCGGTTTTCTGTTAGCCAATTGTAATTAATCAGGTATATCGATTTATATCGGAGATTAAAATCGCTTTCGCATTTTGACAAGTCAGAGTTTTTCAGTGATTGGCAGTGTTTCCGCCTTCCTTTAATCAATCCAATATAGTCTGTACAAGTTAGAACAGCCGTTTGCGAAACTTTAAACCCATTTTGGAATTCCAAGGTCTTAATCCAGTAAATGAGGTTAGTTGGATTGTGCAAGCTAGAGTCAACGAATGAATTCCGCAAATGGTTTATGAAATGTATTCGTCCCAATTGTAGTTTTTCCGAAGATGTCACTAGATCAGGTTCCACGTGAATGTAAAATACGCAACATTTTCTCAACTCAGGAGGATCGAGTGAACCACGATTATAAACAATAAGGCCGATGGTGTGAAAATGTATATCGTAATGCGATATACCTTTGAAGTCAGGTAATGCGGCTGAGCATGCAGTAGGGGTTACAAAAATCTGGACAAAACACCTTAATTTTTCGGGGGGTTTTGGATCGAAAAAAAATTTGTTTCTTTTGTTGCATGGGTACGTCTTGCTGTTGCACTTTAAACACGATCGCTTTTTCTTGAGAGGATACAGATTATATTGATGGTTCGATATTACGACTGGAAACTCAAGAGGTTTCACGGTAAACTGAATGTCGTCTCCCTGTGAGAATAGTAATGTCAGTTTTGTGTATATAAATTTCATTTTAGTAATTGTATATAATAAAACTTACCTCCAAACGATGTAGAAGGAAATGAACCAAGCAATCGGAAAACGTATTCAAGCTTGTCCCGAAGTCAATTTCAGAAAGTAGCGCGGCGTGACACACATGTAGAACAGTAGTAAACAATAACTTCAGAAAAATTGTAACTCTCATTTTTGGGCGTTGAAGTTATTTTCCTTTATACTTTAACAATTTTTCTGTACAATGCAGTTAGATAAACTTGACTTTCAAAGCATTTTTCAAATAATGCAAGGTATTTTTCATCCAGCCCTGGCATCCTTACTTTAGTCCCGGTTTTCGTTAGATAAGTTTTTGAAATCAAAGAGGTGTTGATATAATAGCATGAAAGATATGAAAATGGGACGTGGTTGATATAATATGGGAGTATCGGGGGTGGAGTTTGATATGCAAGTGTTATCTGAAGATAGGGTGACCAGATTCCCAATGCTCATTGGCGAACAGTTCAAAAAATTTTACTATCAGAAATTATTAGTATAAAATCTGGAGCGTTTAGCAGCAAAATAAAAAACACATTCCAAATATTAGCCTTTAAACCCTGAATCAAACAAATTAATTATGTAGCATTACAAGTAACTCTGAAACACCGACTTGAGAATGACGACCGCCCTAAAAACGCCAATTTCCAAAAGTGCTTTCTTTTTTTATGGTAGTGATGTGCACTCTCTTTGCAAAATTCAGTCTATGTCTACATAATTATTTAGGTTAGGTCAAACACTTCACAGTTAAAAAACTACACGTGAAATACTGAGAGATTTCCTTCTTTACAATAAACAGAATTGTGTGATGTAGAATTTGTATTTTGAATACCAAAAGTATTTGCTCCATTTTATACAACAGCCAAAAATTGAGAAAGTTTTTACGTTTGTCACCAAGCTCGCACACAAGTAGACCAAATTTTCCACAGGATGCTTGATATTGATTGAATTGAAGAAATCGATAGATTTCTATTTTTTAAATACAATATGGATGTAGGTATATTTGCATTTAGTCGAAACTGACACATCTATATGTATGGATAGGACCATACATTATAAACCAGTATTTTTGTGTTAATAGCTTCTGTTAATTACTATAAAGCTTAAATCAAATAAACCGGATGGCGAAAGCGAGCGAAAGTCGGACAAAATGTGTTTAAATATGTTGAGTTACATCAAAACAAATGTCTAAGGATAAAAGTTTTTGAATGTGAATATAATAACTTATTATTAGTTAGGAATTTTCACCGTGGAACATCTTTATTTTGACCCACAGGTTTCAACTAGGAAATCTTTAAATTTTTCAGGGGGCCAAATTAGCGCCTCTGGGCCCAAATGCCTGAGCACTAACTGCCTGTAGTAATAGATGAAGTATTAGGGCTACTAATCATTTTTCTTAGTTAGACAATCCAGCACCGGAAATAGAAACGACAAAACAACATGAAAAAAATGTCCAAATATCGTTCTCCCTAAGCCTACACAATTGGATAGGCGCCATTTCAAGAACTAATTGCACAAAAACAGAAATTGTAATTAAACTTTGAAAACCCTGGTAAAAACAAGCTCGTATGAAATATGTGGAGAATTTATTTTCCTTTTCCAGACATTTGCGTCTTTCTCCCGCACGTTAAACCATTACATATTTTCGGTCCTTACTTCATTACAGTTATAAAAACGACAAAATGTATAGTAAGCGTAGTAGTACCAAACCACTTAACGATACATCCAATCCTGAAACAGTTTTTCAACTAAATTCTGGATTATTTCTGCAAAATCAAAAAATGAATACAACAGAAGTTGACAAGCCTAAAAACTTTCACTTATTCCACTGGTTGTTTTTTGTTGGCTACTACTTACTCTGCATTCCGTTCAAACCAGCTGTAGACCAAGATGGGCGCTGTCACCTTAAAGCCAACAAAGCACAGAAGGTATTGAAAATTGTTTTCGTTTACTCAAATATTTCCCAATGCTCTACATTATATTTGTTATACGTTCTTTAGGCCATCTGCTTATTTGTATATGGATATTAAGCTTGGTTAACGCATCAACATATGCAATCCAAGTGTTGCGATCGTTTGTACTAATCAAAAGACCCAAAAGCTACAGCCTATTTTAAAGTAGCTATTGCCCTGGTTTTTTCTGCTCGTCAAATCCATTTATATTGGCTAGTAATCATGAAACGGAAAGAAATTGAGACCATGTTTGAAACAATTCAGGAATCGTCGTTGATAGTTCCAACAAAACCAGTTTCTGAAAGAATGCCAACAAGGAAGAAGGTAAGTATTCTATTATTTTTCATTGCAAAACTGTCTTTATTTTGTTTTTTGAAAGATTGGACATGCGTATGTGATATATTAACCTTTGCTAATTGTCATTTCGAACGGCCGTAGAACATTTTCTACCACAGATTTTTGCTGTTAAAGCCGGTTATTCAAACATACTTTCTACCTTCGTGAAAGAAGGAAAGGGTCGATTCTTTGTGGAAAATTCCTCAGTGAATCAAACTCTACCGTACAGTTCTGAAGATGTTGGTTTTGGAATTTTGGGTCTACTCTTAATGATTGGAAGTTTTGTCACAAAACTTCTTTACAAGCAGCTCTGCTACTGCACTTTGCCTTTGACATTTTGGTACGCTGTCAAGGGTTTCGAAAGTGCAATTTCTGAACTTTCGTCCACCCCTGGGAACCTTCACAATCCACAAGTTAACCAGAAAATAATTCTTGAGCAATATAATCACCTAAAAATCCTTAGAGCGCCGCTCAATTCACTTTGGTCATCAGTGTTGCCAAATGAGTGTGATGATGTTTGATGATTATACGGCTTTGGGTAAGTGTAAGGAAGAATCATGGACATCAGGAGACCGTTTACGTGCCTGCTACATTTCATACATAATATGACAGTCATACCGCTTTGCAGTATTATTTATTGCAGAGGGTGCCAAAAGGTATGTTTAACTATCGAGAATGTATTTATTTCTATGTAACAAAGACTCAGTTATCGTTAATTTTTTTCTTAATTAGTTGGCCCTTTTTAAAGAATGACTGCTAGATCGCGAGGGAGGGAGAATGCACTTCTTTGATAAAAACGAAATAAGTATGCTTATAGGAGAGTTGGATGCTGGAACAGTTAGAATTGGTATCACAGGTCTGTACCAAATCAACTACGGGTTCCTTGCTCAGGTAATGTAAACTGCAGTTGCGACATTATTTGGGAAGTTCTATGTTACGTTGATTTTATATCTTTTTCATTGCACATTTAGGTAATGGTTGTAACAATCACTCTATTTGTTGTTGGATTTGATTAACAAACTGAGGTCAAGCACAAAATACATTATCCTAAAATAACTTGAATGTTTAATATTCAATAATTTATTCCCTGTGCTGCACGTAAACTGCTTGTAAATATTATGTTAGCTGTCGCTTGTCGCTGCTTACAAACAATTTATTACTAAAATTTAATAAATTCAAACAAAATTGAATTATGTTTCTGTTATAAACATTTACTATAAAAGTATTTATTTTGCATGCATGTAAATCAATACATCACGCCACACATCAAACAAAGGTTGAGTAGCTCACCCGGGGCACCGTGGAACTTGAGAAAGTAAACAGTGGGAACTGCGACAGCTCTCCTTCTCATTTTTGTTTACTCAGAAATCAATATAATTTTTGTGAATTTTAATGGTTTTTGTGTTCCGTGCTTATCTAAAGCTCAGTCTTATCATTAGTTGGAAAGTGTTGATTTTGTTTGAGCCTATTAGAATTTTTAAGTCTTTGGTGCAGCTGAAAATCGGACTGGATTATGTGAAGGTTGTAAAGGGTATATTTAACTAATTAAATCTTTTAGACAACAAATATAATGCCAAGTTATTAATCAGGTGGTGTTTCTGATTGATTTTATAGTTTTCTGATGGAGGGGACGTCAGGATCAACAACAGTAGCAGATTCACAGACTTCCAGCAACTTCAATATGAAAGATGAGGTGGATGAAGATTATTCAATTATTAAAATTGAAATTTCTTCACAAGACGACGAGCAGTCGACAATTCATCAGCCAAATAGCTTTGAAACAGAACCACGCCGCTCTTCCAGAAAGCGCAAACCTCTCGTCAAGACGCTGATGATTGACACCGATGGGGAGGAAGTCGCCAGCGTTTCTCTAGAAAAATCACCTGTTTCTAAAAAACGGAGCAAAAAGTCAAGTCATCAAGCTTCAAGTGAAAATGTTTTTAATCAGTTGCCGAAGCCCCTTCTCCCGAATATTTCAAAGTTGGAGAAAAATCTTGGAAAGTTTTTGGTAATTCGTCTCACCCGTTGTGATTCTGACTCTGGAAAGAAATCAAAATCAAGGTGGCCCAACCGAACCTCAGAGAAATGTGCAAGAATAAAAAAGATGACGAAGTCAGAGGGAGCCTGGGAGCGACGGAAGAAGCAGTTGGAAGAGTTGAAGAAGAAGGGAATTTATGAGCTCAGGCCTTTCAAACCCAGGAAGAATAGGAAGTCTCCGGAGGAGGTATTGGCAGCTAAAACGGCAAGAGATATGAAATATCGGGAGAAGAAGCGAAGGCTGTTAAACTCAACTTCAAAGAGAAACTCAAGAAGCGTAGAGGAGCGAGTGATGTCAAGAGCGCAGCGAGCATGGGAAAAACGGAGACAAGGAGCTAGAAGAGCTGAAGAAGAAAGGGACCAACGCCAGAGCTCAAGCCTTTCAAACCCCGGAAGAGCAGGAAGGCTCCAGAGGCCATAAAGGCGTCAAACAGGGCGAATAAGCGGTCCTGGAAAGAAAAAAAGCTCGTCTCCTTCTGCTAAAAACAAGACTCCGCCAACCAAGAACTCGGTGAAGATGATAATGATTGCCTAGCAGAAGTAAATGAGTTCTGGTTGACGTCTTCAGTTGTTAACCTCATTCCTCCTCTTCCACCTTTATCCCGTCTCCTCCAGAATTCATCAAAGCTCGAGTTCCATCGCCACAAAAAGAACTGGATAAGAACACAACTTCAAAAGGAAAGCTCGAAGAAGGGTCAAAAGAAAAAGAAGTACAGACAGGGAAACCCTGAGGAGCGAGCCATGTCAGCGAGCGATTCTGACTCTGGAAAGAAACCAAACTCAAGGTGGCCCAACCGAACCCCAGAGGAATGGGCAAGAATAAAAAAGATGACGAGGTCAGAGCGAGCCTGGAGCGACGGAAGAAACAGTTGGAAGAATTGAAGAAAAAGGGAATTCCAACACCAGAGCTCAAGCCTTTCAAACCCCGGAAGAAGAGGAAGGATCCAGAGGTCATAAAGGCGGAAACCAGGGCGAGAAATAAGAAATATCAGGAACAGAACAGAAAGAGCTATCCTGTAAAGCGGATGTACAGACGAAGAATAAAGGACTCATCTCCTCCACCTCTTGAAACCGACAGGAATGAGCCTAGTGATATTCTCATCGTTGAAACCCCACGACACGTGCCCCTTCAACTACCCAAACGGTAATTTGTCATAAAATACATTTCCACTTTATCTTTTAACTTTATTTCAATGTTTACCCGCTGTAGATTCACTCGTCGACTCCCTACATCAAAGACATCCTCCTCTTCCACAGTTGACCGTCGTCATTATGTTGAATCCTCGACCTACCACCTCAAAACTAGACTGCTCAAGCAAAAAGCTCAGAAAGACTCAGTTGGCGACACTTCTCCCTTCTCAATTCCTGCCCTGTACGGAATCCCATTCTCCGAGCTCACCCCACCGGAGCAGGAAATCATTCTGGAGATTTTAGAGCGGCTCGGGTCTTCCCTCAACGTTGAAGGAGAGTGGACTCCAAAAGTCGCTGCTTTAAAAGCGGAAAAAGTTGCTGAATTGCAGAAAAAAGCTCAAAAACTCCTCACAACTTCCGTTCCCTGTCCTGTTTGCGACTCCTGTTTCCTCGGGTTGCCTGCCGTTGAGAAGCACCTCATCTCCCATTTTAAAAATGCAGCTGAAACGTGGGTAAAATGCAAGTTTTGCCAATCCCTCCATCAAAGCCATACCAACTTGTACCAACACTACCGCAATGTTCATCTGAAACTGAAGCAGTTCTTTTGTAGCACTTGTGGGAAGGGATTTGGAGACAAAATCAACATAGAGAGACACGAGGCGACTCACAGGAGTGAGGAGAAGCTGCTGGAGGAGGGGGTTGGAGTGATTTGTCAGACTTGTGGAAAAGTTTTTCCAAATTGGAGGCTCAGAGATCATGAGGTTAAGGTGCATGGGAAGGGGAGCCAACATCTTTGCTCTATTTGCGGCGTGACTAGAAATACACTGGTAAAAATTATGACCGTTTTTTGTTGAGGTTTTTTTGAGATTCTAAAAAAGAAATGTTTTTTTTTACATTTAGGCTACATTGCAGGAGCATATTGCAACCCACATGAATTCGGTGGAGAGAGAGGAATACGAGGAGAAAAGGAGGAGAGAGAAGGCTGTTAGCAGGTTGCGGCTGACTCCATTAATGAAGGATTCGCCCAGAAAACGTGATCAACAAAGTTCAAAGATTCAGCTGGAAGAAATTGGAATTGAAAATCAGATAGAAGAGTCTTCCACAGCCAAGGATATCACTCATGATGATAAAGTTCCAGTTGCCGAGGAAGATGAGCAGGAAGCAGCAAGTCAAGGTGCTTGGGAAGATTGTAATGTCAGCAATTTTGATGAAGAGGAAGCTGGTGGAGGTAAAATAGTAGGAGCTGAAGCTGAGGAGATCGAGCCAAAACTAGAACCTGATCTGATTCCACATGAGCTCTCAACTGTTGTGGATGAGGGGATTGGTGCTATCATCCGAATCATTCCATTGGAAGAATTTCAAGGCGAAGAAGTACTGGACGATCCAGTGAAAACAGAAGTCGAGTGGGAGGATCATGATGATTGTGATAATGATGAGCTGACTTTTGGTGATACGCCTGAATGTTCTCCTCCGACTTCTCCTGTTCCCATTTTGATTCCAGTTGAGGCGCCACGCGAGCCGAGATCAAGAAAAAGAAGAGCTAAACCAAAACGTATGGAAAGCGAGAGTGGAAGCGATGCTTCTGAGGAAGAAAAGGATGAAGATTTCACATGCCTTTCCGATCCTGACTTTGATCCTGGTGAATTATCGGATCAAGATTTTAATGTTAAAAGAAGACTGAGGGGAAGTTCAAGGACAAATCTAGCTTCAAGCTCAAAAGCTGCTTCTTCAGGGAAAACAGCGAGTCCTCCTCTTACACTTCCACCTGGTGAAGAGGAAGAGAATCGAGAACGAGGTCGTCCCCGAAAATATCCCAAAGTCGACCCACCAACCATCCTCCCAAAGAAAACGACCCAGATAGTCAGGAGGTGATTAAGAACAAGCTGAGAGCTAAGAACGACAGGAGAAACTACAGGAAAAGGTTGAAGATCAAATGTCTTCGGGAAAAGAAACTGGCGGAAGGTATTCCCATGAGAAAAGCTCGTCGACTGAACGAAACAGAGCCAAAACCAACATCAAAAGAGCTTCCAAAGAAGAAAACCCTTAGGAAGTCCAAAGCCTCAGCTTCTAAATCCTTCCAACACCGAAGAAAGGAACACGACCCCTCACTCTCGAAGCTTATCAAAAGGCTCATTCCCTCCACACCTCCGTCTGCAGTTCAGATCTCCTCCAAAATCCCAACTTTTCCAACAGCAACTTGTTGGAGAAAATCAGCCCTTCAGTTGGCCACGGCACCTTTGAAAACCCTCACTGGACGCTCATCTCCTCCTCCAAACTCCACTGCATTTGTCCCGCCTGCGGCCAAACCTTCAAGGACGTTAATTCGCTTGCCGTCCACAAAAAAGCCAGCCACCCATTCCTTTCAACAACATGCCAAACCTGCGCAAAACCAATAAGGTACCGTAGTACCGGCTACATCCACAAAATATGTCACTCCACTCCTGCCCAACTGGAAGCGGAATACGAGCGAGAAGTTGCTGAGTTTGGGCCACCTGCACCGAAGTGCAACGATCGGCTTTACAAGTGCTCCCAGTGTGCCGACACGCGCCTCATATTCGGGTGGGAAGTGTTCAAGGAGCATCAAGTCGGTGCCCACCCGAAGGTTCTTCCTACTTGCGACATTTGTGGGAAACCGATGAAACAAAAATGCACCTTGATTTGGCACAGGCAAACCCACTTCAGCGTCGAGGAACGGGAAGAATGGTGGGCCGAGTGGAAGACAAAACATACGTTGGGAAGAGGGAGCCGATGGATGGAGGAAAAAATTATGAAGGGGAAGGAGGAGCGAACATTTTCAAAGAAAGAAGTCGGAGGTTTTTACTGGAATCGAAAGGAAAAGAAACAAGTTAGGAGGACGAGGGTCCGGGGGGTTGTGAATTGCAAAGGTCCAGCAATCTGCCCCACTTGTGGGAAGGTTTTCAAGACTATCTACGTCTTGAAAGCTCACGAGCAAAGGAAGCACGCTGAGGAGAAAGCGGAGAAGAGCCCTTGTCCCATTTGCAGGTGTCCGCTGGATAAATATCAACTTTCTGCTCATGTTCCAACCCATTTCGGAGAGGGAGAGAAGAGAATCTGGGAGGGTTGGAATGGGAGATGGGAAGAATTTTTGGAGTGTGTAAATAACGGAAAGGAACTTCCAAGGAATCCTAAGCTGAAGAGATACCAAGAGGCCCAAGAAACCGCAGGGACCCAAGAGACCAAGGGGAAGGCCGAAAAAAGGGGAAATCTGGCCACCTCCAGAAAGTCTGGATCTTGAAGGAAATGGAGACAGTGCCTGCAGCTCATCTACTCTGGAGTTTTATCAAATTCCAAACTATGAAAACTATAATAATTATTGAATTGATGTGAATACGTTTTTAATTGTTACAAAAATTGTGATATTGTGCAAAATAAAGAGTTAATCGAGTTCAAGGATTTGATGCATGTTTAAACTAAAATGAATTTGGAATTGGTGACGTACTTATGTTTATGAGAATTGCAAATAATATATTTTGAAAATAAAGTTATTTAAAACAGTTATTAGCAACCTTAATGAAATGAACAACTTTTATTTTCAATGCATTCCCCATGTAAAGATCATAATGACAATGAGTGATATGACACTGTCAGTAAATGCGTATTATTAACTAATTATAATTAATTGTGATTGATATTACTTTTTTAGAAATATAAATAGTTTTATTTGAAAACACAAATTCAATATAATATCATAGTTGGTACATGGAACTCAATAATATTTCATGGTTATCTAGGGTTGGATTTTGGATTCTGATAAAAATCTGATGTAGAAGAGCTACAAGCACTGTCTCCATTTCCTTCAAGATTCAGACTTTCTGGAGGCGGCCACACATCCCCCTTTTTCGGCCTTCCCCTCGGTCTCTTGGGTCCCTGCGGTTTATTGGGCTTGGAAGGTCTTCCTCCCTTTCCTTGGTATCTCTTCAGCTTAGGATTCCTTGGGAGTTCCTTTCCGTTATTTACACACTCCAAAAACTCTTCCCATCTCCCATTCCACCCGTCCCAGATTCTCTTCTCCTCCTCCCCAAAATGGGTTGGAACATGAGCAGAAAGTTGGTATTTATCCAGAGGACACTGGCAAATGGGACAAGGGCTCTTCTCTGCTTTCTCCTCAGCGTGCTTCCTTTGCTCGTGAGCTTTCAAGACGTAGATAGTCTTGAAGACCTTCCCACAAGTGGGGCATATGGCAGGAGCATTCCAATTCAAAACTCCTTTAGTCCTCCTCCTCCGTCTTAGCAATCCTGATTTGGGATTCCGGCAAAACCCCGGTAATTCTTCGGTTGAGCCACTAACCTTGCTCTTCTTGATTTTCCACTCCACCCAGCGTGGCCCTTTCGCTCCTTTGTTCTTCTTTTTCCATTCGACCATCCATTTCTCAAGTTCTTCAATACTGGAGTGAGTTTGCCTGTGCCAAATCAATGTCTTTTTCTTCAAAGGCTTCCCACATATATCGCAGATGGCGAAGACCTTCGGGTGGACTCTGTCTTCATGCTTCTTTAGCAAATTCCACCCGAAAAAGATGCGGAGCTTGGGACACTGGGAGCATTTGTAAAGCCGGTCATTTTGGTACGGCGGAGGTGGGCCAGATTGAAGGGTTTCTTGCTCATATTCTGCCTTCAGTTCTGTAGGGTTGTAATGACAGACTTGGTGGACGTAGCCGGAGTTAAGGTGGTATATGGGTTTTGCACAGGTGACGCAAGTTGTAGGAAGGGATGCGTGACTGGATTTTTTATGGAGGGAGAGGGAAGGAACATCCTTGAAGGTTTGGCCGCAGGCGGGACAAATGCAGTGGAGTTCGGAGGAGGAAATGAGCGTCCAATGAGGGTTCTCGAAGGTGCCGTGGCCAACTGAAGGGCTCGTTTTCTCCAAGAAGTTGCTGTTGGAAAGGCTGGGATTTTGGAAGAGATCTGTACTGCAAACGGAGGTGTGGAGGAAATGAGCCTTTTGATAAGCTTCTAGGGTGAGGGAGATTAGATGGCTTTGTGTTCGTTTCTTTTGCTTTGGATGACGTTTGGAAGCGGAAGGAGAACTTTTCCGAGTGGCTCTGGATTTGCGACGGGTTCTTTTCTTCTTTTTTGGAAGCTCATTTGAAGAGGTTTGAGCTGTTACTTTTGGCTTTGGTTCTCGAATGGTTCGCTTCTTTGGAAGCTCTTTTGATGTTGGGTTTGGCTTTGGTTCTTTCAGTCGACGAGCTTTTCTCAGGGGAATACCTTCCGCTAGTTTCTTCTCCCGGAGGAGTTTGTTCTTCAACCTTTTCCTGTAGTTTTTCCGGTCTTTCTTAGCCCTCAGCATTTTCTGAATTACTTCCTGACTATGGAATACTCTGGGTCGCCCTATTTTCTTTGGGAGGATGGTTGCTGGGTCGACTTTGGGATATTTTCGGGGACGCCCTCGTGGTCGTTTCTCGCCAGGTGCAAGTGGGAGAGGAGGCTTCACTATTTTTTCTGAAGAAGCCGCTTTAGAGCTTGAAGCTAGATTTCTACTTGCGCTTCCTCTCAGTCTTCTTTTTACATTAAAATCTTCATCAGATAACAATTCACCAGGATCAAAGTCAGGATCGGAAGGGCAGGTAAAATCTTCATAATTTTCTTCCTCAGATGCATCACTTCCGCTCTCGCTAACAAAACGTTTTGATTTAGCTCTTTTTCTTGTTAATCTCGGCTCGCGTGGCGTCTCAACTGGAATCAAAATGGGAACAGGAGAAGTCGGAGGAGAAACTTCAGGATTATCACCAAAAGTCAGCTCATCATTATCACAATCATCATGATCCTCCCACTCGACTTCTGTTTTCACCGGATCTTCCAACACTTCCACCCCTTCTTTAAATTCTTCCAATGGAATGATTCGGATGATAGCACCAATCCCTTCTTCTACAACATTTAAAAGCTCGTGTGGAATCGGATCATGTTCAAGTTTTGGGTCGACTTCAGCTTCAGCTCTTTCTACTTCCTCCTCGTCAAAATTGCTGATATTACAATCTTCCCAAGCGCATGGACTTGCTACTTCCAACCCTTCTTCATCATGAGTGATATCCTTGATAGTGGAAGGTTCTTCTGTAATCTTTTCTAACTGCACTTCATCCACATCTTGTTCTCTTTCGAATTCCTGCATCTGCACTTTATTTTCTTCTATCATTTTCATCCTCGCTGCCTCTGCCATTCTGGGGTAATCTTCCGTTGTTAAAGCCAGTTCCCACCTGTTCCTTCCTTCCTTCCACTTCCTCCTTCTCTCCTCCTTGAATTCCTTCCTCTCCTCCGGACTCATGTGAGTTGCAATGTGATCATTCAATTTGCCCTTATAGTAAAAAAAAACCATTAAACATTTAAAAAAATCCCAACAAACCTAACAAAAACAGTTATTTCTTACCAAAGAATTCATTAACATGCCGCAAACAGGACAAAGATGTTGTTTCCCCTTCCCATGAACCTTTATCTCATGCTCTCTTATCGAATGCTTCGCCAAAACCTTGCCACAACTCTGACAAATCACTCCCACCCCCTCCTCCAGCAATTTCTCTTGGCTCCAGTGAGTCATCTCGTGTTTATCCACCCTGTTTTTCTCTCCAAAACCCTTGCCACAAACTCGACAAAAGAACTCTGTCAATTTGAGGTGAACATCGCGGTAGTGACTGTACAATGCGAAGGCGCACGAGTACGCAGACACGCAAAACTTGCAAAACCAAGGATCAACAGCGTCTTTACTGTGGGACTTGAGGTGATTCTTGACAGCGAGCAGTCCAGGGAAATAGGAATCGCAAACAGGACAAGGAATGGAAGTGTTCCGGAGTTTCTCAGCATTTTTCAGCATTTCAGCGTGTTTCTCTGCCATTAAAGCCTCGACTTTTGGGGTCCAATCGCCTTTAACGTTGAGGGTTGTGCCGAGCCGCTCCAGAATCTCCAGAACGATTTCCTGCTCTGGTGGGGTCAGCTCGGAGAATGGGATTCCGTACAGGGAAGGAATCGAGAGAGGAGAGGAGTCGCCGATAGAGTCTTTCTGGGCTTTTTCCTTGAGCAGTCTAGTTTTGAGGTGGTAGGTCGAAGTAACAACGTAACGCTTCCTGTCCACCTTGGCAGCGGGGTCGGGGTGCTTTGTGTATCTGCGGAAATTAATCACGAATTAAATTGGAATAACCTTTAAATCTCCATTTCATCGCCAATTACCGTTTTGGGAGTAGGAGAGGCTCGGGAGGTGGCTTATCAACGATAGAAAGAAGTGGTGGTTGGAAGGGCTCGACGACAATTGTAGGAGGAGTTACCACCTCTTCTGATGCTACAGGTGAATCAGTGTTAATCAAAGTTCTGATATGTTCACGATACCTCACATTTCTCGCCTTCAAAGCCGCCTGGATCTCCTCTGAAGTCTTTCTTTTCCTTCTGGGCTGGAATGGTTTGAGTTCTTTCGTAGGAATTCCCATCTTTTTCAACTCTTCCACCTGCTTTCTTCGCCGCTCCCAAGCTCGCTCTGATCTCGTCATCTTCCTTATTCTCGACCATTCCTCGGGAGTTCGGTCTTGCCACCTTGATATCTGGCTGCAAAATGACGTCAGAATCGCAAAGTGTGAGACGTACAACTACCCAAAAGAAAACCTTCAAAAACTGAATTTCATAACAAATTACCTTTGGAGCACCACCTGGCAAGGGGGTTTATCTGTGCTCTCGTGTTTTGTCTTCATTTCTTCTTTTGCTACCACCTCCGTTGGGGAATTATCGTCATTTTTATCTTTCAGCTCGTCTTTATCAGCGGGCGGAGTTACATCGTTTTTTCTTGACCTTTTTTTCCTACAAAGGGGATGTAATCTTCTGTACCTCTCTCGAGCGTACCTTCTCCTCCATTCAACATATGTCTCGCCTTTCATTCTGCTCATTGGCAGGCAATTATGATCATCATCATCATCTTCTTTAGACTTCTCTTCCTCTTCTTTTTTAGCTCTGATCCGGTCTCGATACATCTTATCCCAGGCTTTTACAGACGCCTTCTTTTCCTCCAGAGTTTTATACTTCCTCCCGGGTTTGAACTCCTTTTTAGCACCATTTCTTCTCAAAATTTTCATCTTTTCCCGATATATCTTGCTTCTTTCCCTTCCCTTCACCTTTTCCTTCTCTGAGAGAACTCGGTGGGTCTTCCGATTCCTCAAATATCTTGCTCTTGCAGTCGCCTTCTTTTCCTCCGGGGTCTTCCTGTATTTAAAGGGCTTTAGCTCTGGTGTTGGAAACCCCAACTTGTTCAACTCTTCTAGCTCCTCCTTCCGCATATGCCAGGCTCGCTCATTTTTCGTCATCAGTTTTAGTCCCGCCCGTTCCTCTGGACTCAGTTTTTTCCAATTTGATTGAATTCTTTTTCTAATGAGCCGACTTAAATCGGGATCACAACGGGTGAGACAGACAACTAAACACTTTCCAAGATTTTTCTCCAGCTTTGAAATATTTAGAGGAAGAGTAGGCTTCGGCGACTGATTGGTTGGAGCTGACTTGTTCCTTGGTTTTTTAGAAACAGATGACTTCTTCGGGACATCCTCCTTGTCAATCATCAGCGTCTTGACCTGAGCTTTCCGCTTTCTAGAAGAGCGCCGTAGCCCTTCTGAAGGAGTCTTTGGGTGGCGTGGTGAAACCTCGTCGTGTTCTGAAGATATTTCAATTTTGATAATTGAAAAATCCTCATCTATCTCATCCTTCATGTTGGGAGAATCTGCATGATGATGAACTGGTGTTGATGGTGCTGATCTTGAGGTGGTCTCCATCTCAATCCCGTCCATCAGCCTCAGGAAACTAAAAGATAACCAAAAACCAGACACAATGTTATCAACTTAAAAAATACGGAAATAAATTAGTTTTAAAAAATAACTCTCTTCTTCATATCCCTTCGAAACAAACTTACTCAGCTTCAGATGATGAGCAATCATGAGATAAGACTAGAAGCAGTTCAGATAAGCATGAAACACTGATAATTAAAGAATGCTAATATAACTGATTTTGACATATTTGGATTTGTTAAAAGTTCTTTTAGGTGAGCAAAATACAGAGGGGTTGCATTTCCCACTGTTTACCATCTCGTGTTCCTGTCTGCCCCAAGTCAATATGAAATGAATGTAAAATGCATTTAAAAGACGATGATGATAATTTTTTCTTACAATTTAACCAACATTTTATTCTGTAAAAAAAGCTTGTTCAGGATTTTACTATAAAATGAATTTCAGAATTATTATTATAATTTATCCGCCTTCCGCGGCCTTCCCCTGGGTCCCTTTGGCTCCTTGGGTTTCCTCCCCTTTCCCCTTCTCAACTTGGGATTATCTGGAAGTGGCTTGTTATTATTAACACATTCGAGAAACTCCTCCCACCTCCCACTCCAAGCTTCCCAGAGGGCACTCTCCTCCACCCCGAAATGAGTTGGAATATGAACAGGGAGATGAACATACTTATCCGCAAATGGTTTCATACAAATCGGGCAGTTGACCCTCACTGAGGACTTGTCCGTGTGCATCTTCTGCTCGTGAAATCTCAAGGAGTAAATGGTCGTGAAAACTTTTCCGCAGGTGGGGCAAATTGCAGGGGAGTTCCATTTCACCTCCAAATCCGCCCTCTTCTTTTTGGGAGGGGGTTTTGGTGTTGAGCGAATTTTCCTAATTTGTACTACTCCTGACGACTTCTCCTTCATAATCTTGCTTTCTAGCCATTTTGGTCCTATTTTCTTTTTCTCCTCCCACCACTTTGCACGTTCCTCAACGCTAAAATGAGTTTGCTTGTGGAGCTCCGACGCCCAGTTGCAATTTGACTTGTATAGTTTCCCACAGACGGAGCAGGGTTCTGATTTAGAATGCCGGTTGTCGTTGTGTCTCTTGAGGAGATAGGACCCGAAGATATAGCGAGGTTTGGGACACTCGGAGCATTTGTAAAGACGGTCGTTTCGGTTTGGAGGAGGGAGTCCGAGTTGGAGAACGTCTTGAGCGTATTTTTCTTCTAGTTCGGAGGGGTTCGAGTGAAGTGTTTGGTGAACGAGGTGGGTGGAGGTGCAAAGAGAGGGTTTTCCACAGAAGAGGCAACAAGGAGCGATGAGAGGGTGGGAGGAAGTCTTGTGAAGGGAGAGGGAGGTGACGTCCTTGAAGGTTTTCCCACATGAAGGACAAACACAGTGGAGTTTAGAGGAAATGAGCGTCCAGTGGGGATGCTCGAAGGTGCCGTGACCAACGGAAGGACTGGTTACTTCCAAAGCGTGTGCATATTCAGGAAAATTGAGCAGATCTGAGCTGGAAACAAACTTGTGGAGGGAATGAGCTTGGTTGTAAACTTGGAGCGGGATTGGAACCATTCTTCTAATTGCGATTTTCGAGCGTTTTCGTTCCAATTGAGTAGTTGGAGGAAGAGACTTCTTTTTAACTTTTGCTGAAAAGGTAGGTTTAGGTACGGGCTCTTTTTCACACATTCTGCGAGCTCTTCGAAGGGGAATAGCTTCCTCTGCGAACTTTTTCTCTCGGAGACGCTTTCTTTTCATCCTCTGGTTGTAGTTACTTGTGTCTGCCCACTTTCTCCGCATTTTCTGAATCTCTTCCTGAGTATGAGCTAGTTTGGGACGCCCAATTTTCTTTGGGAGGGCGGTTGCTGGATCAACTTTTGGATGTTTTCTGGGTCGACCTCGTCCACGTTTTTCACCAGGTGGCAGCGAAAGAGTAGCTGCATCTGATGCTTCAACTGAAGTAGCTTCAGAGCTGGAATGAGCCTTTCCGTTTGAACTTCCTCTCAATCGTCTTTTCACAGAAAAGTCATCATCTAATAATGCTACACTAAAATCTTCATGATCAGGTTCAAAGTCTGGATCGGATGGGCAGTGGAAATCATCATCATCATTGTCTTCTTTACATGAATCATCCTCGCTCTCGCTTTCATTAGCTTTCATTTGAACTTTTCTTGTTCTTTTCACTCGTGGCTGCTCAATCGGAATTATAATGGGAACAGGAGAAGCTGGAGGAGAGCTCTCCTCTTGATCAATTCTTTGCAGATCATCGTCATAATCATCATGATGATTATCATCAGCTTCCCACTCCACCTCTTCCTTAACTTCTGGATCTTCAGTAGAGTTCTTCAGCGGAATGACTGTGATAATAGCACCTTCTTCCAAGATATTTGAGATATCAATTTCATCCAGATTTGGAAGTTGCTCAGGAAGCTCGTCTAAATCGACTTTAATCACTCCACTTTCTACTACCTCTTTTTCTTGAGCTGATTCTTCCCTCCGCGTCGCTGTGTCCTGTTCATCTTCCTCATCCTCCTGATTAGAGTGGCTCTCTAACTCAACTGTCTCTTCAGCATCTACAACTTCATCATCCTTTTGGACTACAGTTTCCTTCTCCGATTCTGCAGGGGCTTGATTCTTCCCCTTCCTCTGTTTCCGCTTGGGTTTGAGCTCATTCTTGGCACGCTTCCGTCTGCCACCCCCAGAATACTCCAACTTTTTCTTTAAAGCCGATTCCGCAGCCAGTCGTTCCCTCTCCTCTCTCCTTTTCTCCTCGTACGCTTCCTGCTCTTCCGGACTCATGTGGGTTTTGATATGCTCATCCATTTTAAACTGAAATGTAGAAAAATGAATTTTTTTAAATAAAAATTTTAACGATTTTTTTAAGAAAATATATGTTTTTACTGCTGAATATTTCTTCTCCCCGCAAACCGGACACAGGAGTGGTTCTCCTTTGGCAATCCCATGCACCACAAGTTCATGATCCCTCATCAAATGCTGCGCAATAACCTTTCCGCAAGAGGAACACACCACTGCCTTCCCTTCCTCGACCAACTTTTTCTTACTCCAGTGGGTAAACTCGTGAATTTTGAGAAGCCTCTGTCCTCCAAATCCCTTTCCACAGACTTTGCAGAAAGCATCCTTCACTTTCAAATGAACGTAGCGATAATGATCAAACATTTTGTAGGGAGAGTTGCAGAGAGTCTTGCAGAATTTACATTTTATCCAGTGCCGCCCAGTGTTTTTCTTGAAATGGGAGCCAAGGTGTTCTTTCACGCCAGGCAGACCAGGAAAGCAGGAATCACAAACGGGACAAGGAACGGAGGAGCCGGAGATGTTGAGTTTTTCCCTTTTTTGCTCCAGTTCGGAATCCTGAGCTGCTCGACGCTCCGCGGATTTTTGGGTCCATTCCCCTTCCACATTGATTTTATAGCCGAAGCGGGTTAAAATTCCGAGAACTATTTCCTTTTCGGTTTCGAGAAGCTCGTCGAATGGAGTTCCGTACAAGGAGGGGATTGAGAGAGGGGTAGCGTCGTTGAGGGAGTCCTTCAGAGCTTTTTCTTGAGAACTTTTTGTCTAAGGTGGTAGCGCACCGCCATTTGGTAGCGGTTGTGGTCTACCATCGAATCAGAAGTAGGCTTCTTGCTGTTTTGAAACGATCTAGAAACATAATTTTAATAAATATTAAATGTTTTTAAATGTGGAGAATCAAGTTAGAGACGAATCTTAATGAAATTACCGATGTGGAAGTCGTATGGGAAGAGATTGAGCAGGATTCTTGGTGATCAGGTTCAAAACGTCGGTGGAAGGAGGTTGACTAGAGGGATCCACTTCAACTTTTTCCTTCCGTTGTGATTTGCAATTCTTGGTTTGTCCTGTTCCTTTGGGTCTTCCCCTAGTTGTCGTTCGTATTTTTTTCTGTTTTTGAATCGGATTTGAAAATGAAACTGGAGTTACTGAAGATTTTGTAGGAGAGGGGGATAAAGGTGGAAGAGGAGGAATGAGGTTAGCAACAGATGACGTCAACCAAGAATCGTTCATTTCGGCCAGGCAATCATTATCATCTTCTTGGGTCAATGTGTTCTTTTGAGTCAGAAGCTCAGCTCTTTTTCGTTCCCTCCTCATTCGATTCTTTTGCTTCTCCACTTCTTTCCGTTTTTGATACCACTCTCGGTGGTACTTCTTCAGTCTTTCCCTTTTATCCTCGCTTGAAATCCTATTCGTCTTCGCTTTCCCTTGCTTCTTCATTGTTAGACAATTGCCACATCTTCAGGCCTCTCTTCAGGTTTTGATTTGTTAACGGGAAGTGAAGTCGAGTCAGAATCGCAACGGGGTGAGAGGAATAACCAAAAACTTCCCAAGTTGTTTCTCCAACTTTGAAATATTTGGAAAGAGGGGCTCCACCGGTCGATCACAAAACGCTTTTGTTGAAGGCTAGATGACTGGTGTTGTTCTTCTCTTTTTCAAAAAAGTTGGCTTCTTGGGGACATCCTCCTCCGGTGTCTATCATCAGCGTCTTGACAAGAGTTTGCGCTTTCTGGAAGAGCGCGTGGTCCTGTTTCAAAGCTGGTTTGCTGATGAGTTGTTGACATCTCGTCTTCTGAAGGGATTTCAATTTTGACCACTGAAAAATCTTCATCCACCTCATCTGTCATGTTGAAGTTGCTGGAAGTTTTATGATCTGGCAGTGATGTTGATCCTGAGCTACCGTCCATAGAAAACTGTAAAACCAATCAAAAACAAAATAATTATTAAATTGTCATTACAAACTGCGTACTAAAATTTTTAATTCGTTAAAAAAATATTCCCTCTACAACCTTCACAATCCGATCCGGGTTGCAGTTCCAGCAAGATAATAACAACAAACCACTTTCTCCTCCAGCTCTAAAGCTATTCAGATAAGCACGGAATATTGAAAACTAACTGAAATGCATTTAAAATTCACAAAATGTTGAAATTATTATTTATTTGTTAAAAAAATGAGGAGGAGAGCTGCTACAGTTCCCACTGTTTACTTTCTCACGTATCATAATGCCCTGGTTGAGCTGCTCAGCCTTTGTTGGCTTTGTTTTGGCGTAGGGTTTACATGTATGAAAAATATAGAATTTATGCATGATTTGATTTTTGTAAGAAACTCGACTCAAATTTCGATTTGAATTGGACAATTTTATTTGATGCATTAACTAAAAACAAGAATGCCGAAAGGCCAGCTAAGTTAGAAAATTTAATTGCATAAAATTGGTTAATTTTTATGCTTAAATTCAAAACATTTTATCTTATATTCTTGAATTTAAAATTTTCTCACGACGTGGCATTGGCCTGATTCATCTGAGGTTTAACTACTTATGTTAACCGTCCGATGAATTTAGCCACCGGTCCGAACCGTGCTTTTCACTCCAATTGAAATTTTTACATTTCTATTTATTTATGATGAACCCCTTTTTACAAACTACTGTATTAATGTGGTTTTAGTACACTTCCTTAGTTGTTTTTATTATGTAATTTTTGGTAACTGGATAACAAGTCATTGCGGTCAGCAATCACACTAAACCTTGACGGATACAATGTCTTCTTGAAACTGAAATTTTTTCATCCTGTCTGCTGTACCTACGTAAATGGGACAAGAACATTGTGAATAAATGTGCGTAAACCCCATACGAGCTTGTGGGTTACATTTTCTTCTCGAACAAAGTCATGAAACTGTTGCTCTTCTTATGTGTCATTTGACTGGAAATGCTTACATAATTTATAATACTCAATAAACTGACGTATGTATTTATTTACCAAACACAGTAGACCAACATAAACAAAGTTTGAGTCAACGCCACAGACTCTTGTTTAGTGCTGACTATTTTTCTTAAACTTTTTGACTTGTCCTTATAACTAGATAATACTAACCTGGTTAGAAACTCACATAAATATTTATCAGGTGGGTTCTCACTTTTTTAAAAACTATTTGAACATATGAACTACGTAAAAACCATAATTAAGAAATGATACTAAACTACTATAGAAGTTTCCTGTGTCGAGGTTCACTGTAGATTCCTCCATTTCTGTTGTTAAGATTGTGTGTTACGGAAATACTTCCCCGATCATGCCCGAGTATTATCGGGTCACCTTTGTAAATTATGTACAAGTCAGTAATAATCTCCGAAAGATCGACAAATTTGCGGTTTTCATTTCCGCAAAATAAAGTGAAAGCGAGAAGTGAACTGTATTTTACTACTTGATACAACTTACGTATTAGCGTGGTTGCCATTTAGTATACTTTTTCAAATTTGTTGTATTATGTCACATTTCTTGCAACTGAACAGCAAACATTATTGCGGTCAAATACAAGAAACCTTGACGGATACAGTTTTCCTTGAAACCAAACTTTTATCATCCTGTCTGCCTGTACCTACATAAATGAGACAGGAACACTGTGAATGAATGATGTGTAAACCGCACACGAGCTTGTGGTCTACATTTTCTTCTTGTAGACTACAAACTCGTGGAAATGTGCCCTTGCTTGTAATTTGACTGGAAATGCTTACATAATTTTTGATACTCCATAAACTGACGTATGTATTTATTTACCAAACACAAAGTTCGGAAAACTACGATCAATATGTGACGTACGTAGTAATCGATTCTGTCATGTTGAAAGGAAAGAGGAGTATAAAGACCAATTGTTAGTGGTTGTCCTTCATTCACACGTTGGTTCTCAAACTGAATCTATATTCATACATTACTCAATCAAAATGAAAGCCACAACTGAAACATTACCCGCACTCATGTGCCAATACATTGACACTCCCGAATCAGGTAAAGATTGCTCCAAAACAAACCTACAAATTTGTATTCAATGTCCCGTTAAAGGCAGCTACTCAACTGGAGAAACCATCGACGATTTCAGTGACATTGGACACCTTACGTGTCTATTACTCTGGTCGATATTATCATGGTTGGAGTTTTGGGGCTACTTGGAAATATCGTGATTATAAAAGTTCTCAAAAGAAAAGAAACCACTCGAGCATTTGATCTATTACTTTTTCAAGCTGCTACCGACGCGTTTTGTTGTGTGACTGCTATTGTCGCAGCTACAACCCCAATCGCCTTTTTCGGTAAGAGAAGTTTGAAATAATTAACATAATTCTCATTTGAATTTTTGGAATGAAAGCTCAATTTTATTTATTTTTCTAACAGAAAATTGGGATGAAAGAGGTGTAGTATCAATGTATTTACTCTACTCTACTTAACAGCAACACGTTGTTGTTTGGCCGTCCGCCATCTTTTCTGCACTGTGATGACTCGATTGAACGCAACCTCACGATCTCCTTTTCCAAGTCTAAAAGCTGGTTTACTGGTGTTAAAACGAAGATATGCTGCATATGTGTTCTTGTTTTTGCTATTCTACTTGCTATTCCGAGATTCTCCAGCTATTTCATCCAAGAAATTCCCTACAGCATTGATATTCCTAGTTTGAGAGGACTTACCTATCTAATTAAATCGTCCGTTCTACACCAATTTTGGCACGGAACACTCTACTCAGCGCATGAGATAATTGACTTCTGGTTACCGCTTCCACTGCTCATAATTTTGAGTTCTATTGCGTTTTGGAATTCCCGAAAAACAAGGAAAACTGAGAATTATTTGATGAGTTCAAGAGAAACAATAGGACACCGTGGTTTGAACATGTTCCTTCCGGTCGTCATAGCTGTTTTGATATTCAATTCTGCACTGCTGGCAAACCACATCTGGTACAATTTGAAGGAGTTCAATACAGAGAAATGTCCATGGTGGTGTGTCTCTTCATTGCTCTCAACTCTTCAATCAAATTTCCCCTTTACTACTTTGGATCATCAAAGTTCCAACGAAGTGCTCAAGTTCATTTGTTCATCTGTTTTGCAACAATAGAGAAGAGCAAGCCAAAGCCCCAAATCAAGTGGATAATGCTATAGAGAACAGAGTATCTATATTCAACTTCGGGATTAATCTGGCTAGTCTATTTTATCTTGTAAATTATGTTTTCACAATGACTTTTTATAATAACACGTTATGATAGTTATATTGAAATAAACGGTTATAACCTCTAACTAGTTTTTAATGATTTTTTTTTGTTTGTAAAAATTGCAAAGAAATCAGTAATAACAGCTACCTTGTAAAGAACAGGTATTCACAAGTTTAGAGATGTTCACTCAACATGTTTTTGCTACGTGTATATTTTAAGCAGCTGGTAGAGTTAATGTACACAAAATAAAACTCATTTATCATCTCTGGATTTCCTGTAGTTTCGCTGGAATTGTGTATATTAATTTGTAATACGACAAAAAGAAACACCAAGCTATTATTTATTATTTCTCAATACATCCTACCATCCTCAATTGATTTATTTAGGATCTAAGCAGAAGCTTATTTACCGTAAACGCGTCACTAAATAATTGGCATATAGTTTTACTTTAAGTATATCGCATGCTTCATGTTATCCACGTTTAAGTAAGGGCAATATCTCAATTTTCCCCATGAACATGATTCAAGTTTTTACATGTTCTGCCTTGCTCATTCAGATTAATACAATTAATTAGGATTTCCAGACACGTATTATTGAGTTACTAAAAACGGATACTTTTACTGGGAAACGTGCTAACGATACACAATCTAACGGATTTATTTTTAGGGTGTTTTTGATACAAGCAGGCAATCAATAATCCGCATCAAAATGAATTCCAAAAATACAATCGGAGTCAACTTTTCAATGAAGTTTGTTCCACCAAACTCTATTTTGAGTACTGGTAGGGCTTTCACCATTCGGGTTGAAATTTTAAGCGTTTTCCCGTGACCGGAGTATAGAGCCATTATTTCCATCTGGTTCACACAGTCAGCAGCCATATCATTAAAAAACCAAAGCCTCCAAACACACCCAGAATGATTGTAACTGAATAAGTAATGTTTTGAACGTAGAAGATATTAATCCAAAACAGACGGCCCTTGGTAAAATTTCCAAGAGCCAAACATGGAATCAACTTGACTGAACAAAGAATCAGGGCAATTCCCATGGTGACGAGAATAAACACCAGAATTTGTGAATGTGACCGATTAAACTTGCCCACAAGGATTCGGATATGTTGATACGTAAAACAGCTCCACTAGGCCGTTCATTTACCCCGGCGTAAATCTCTGCAAAACAATAAAAACAAAATGACAGAATTTAAATATTTTAAATTATTCCTTCTCTTTAAAACATCTACTGTTTGAGTGTTGACAGATAAAAATATATTGTCACCACCGCACAAACTCCAAGCTGACATACAATCATTATAGACATCTTGATGAAAGTCATCCAGATTGGCAAGTTTACAGTAAATATTATAGAGAAACCAGCAACCAACTCAACAGATATCTCTTATCCACAAAGTTGTCAATGAATTTGATCACATTCCATCCAGGTGTAACTGCCAAGAAATTCATTGGCGATTCCGGAAGAAACACGGAAGCAACAGCCAAGAGATATGAAGGATTTTGCCACCATATCTTATAAGGACAGCATCCAGTAATTTTACGCGTTTCATAATTTTTTTATGGGGGCCGTATTCAAGAGCCATGTTGAATGCGGTCGTATTTGCTTGCTCAAACCTATATGCGGAGTTGATCAAATCCTCAAAGTCCTTTCCAACACGGAGCATCAAGTTGGAATATTGAGCCATGAAGTAAAGCACCGTTGTAATATATGTTCCCATCACCATTTCAAGACTCATTGAGTCGAATGTGGATGCAGTGATGACGTGCAAGAGTTGTAGACTTCCGAGAAGCCACAGACAATGCAATTCCATTTGAATGCTTTCTTATTAATTTGCATTAGGCATTTCTTTTCGTTCCATGTATAGTTTTTTCCAGTAATGAAGCTAGCAGCTTGCGCTGCTGAAATTAAAGAACCGAGTAGATTTGCTTCTCGAAGCATTTTTAGAATGTTTTTCAGCGGAAGAGAAATTTGTGACTTGAAAATTTCCTGGAAATTGTGGTAAGAATGACGACTTTGCACACCAGAAGTAATAAACAATATTTTCTTATTTTCAATACACTTTCGTTGTTAAAGATTTAATCTGTGCGCGTGCGAAGTTTCCGGATTATTGTTATGCTCATATTTAAATGGGTTACCGGTTTTGATTAAGCGACAATACCAACTTATAATATAAAGCATTTTATGTATTCTTCAGAATTCTGAAAATAATAAGATAATCAATATTGATCAAGGTTTAGGCGTGGTGTCTAGATGAACCAAGCTATTTCTTCCTTATTTCTTTTTGTATTTATTCAATTGAACTGGTTTTCCTCGGTTACAAACTATAACATTTAAAAGGCGTTAAGCCAAATGAATAGCAGATGCGTGATAACAGCGCATTAAACCATACATGGAATGGGAATATAAAACCATGGATCATAAGATTGGCTCAAACAAAAGACAAAAAAATATACAGTTGTTCATACTTGTGAATACGGCTACACCGAATTTGCTATATAAATGAACCAGTATCCTAGGATCCGTGTAGCTGTGGTTGAGTTGAGACATGTTAACGTTTGCTTACATGGTAAAACATATATATCCAAAACAACAAACATTGAGTGTATTTACCTTCCGTAAGCACCTTTTGCATGTAAGTCAGAAATTAAAAAAAACTTAAGCGGTACCTTTGCCGAGAACTTCAGAAATCGGACTTTGAGAACTCAAATACACCAAGCTTCAAAACTGAAAATCTAAAATTAGCCTACGGCTGTGGGTATATTTCCATAATAACAATTGAACATTCGTAATTTTATGAAAATAAACCAAATTATACACAATTTTAGCCATTTTGAGGCAAATAGGGCTTGCAGGAAATGAGCAGATATACTTTTTTGCACTCTTTATGTCCACTTTCTAAAGTTCTCGGCAAAGGTACCGCTTCAGTGAAATAGCCATTTTGTGCCAAAAATGGTGTAGATTATTCGTACGGCCAGAGCAAAGCGGTACCTTTGCCGACAATGTTGACAAGAAATTTTTTTTATCAAAATTGGGACTAAAATTTAAGGTCCTCGCGCATTATTCTAACGCTAGCTCCAATTCAAAACATTTTTGAAATTTTTTGTTTCCTCTATCAAAATCCTCACAATATTTTGGATTAGAAACATTGGAAGTTAAATTACGATGTTCGGCAAATTCAATATTACATAGGCCTGTGGCACAAATTGAACCCATATTCGACAATGTGCGTATCTTACATTCAACTTCGTAATTAAATTGGTGCTAGCCTATTTTCATCTTTGTAAGTTATGTTTTCAAAATGATTTATTTATAGCGACACATAATGTTTATAAAATTAATTCAAAATAAAACGCTAAAACTTCAAATATATTTTATTGCAGTTTGCTGTTGATATTGACATTCACACTTATTTCAACCCACCGATCTGCTTCTTTTTGCTTTGCCTTTTCCTTAGTGTTGTATACAATCAAGATTTTTACTAGTTTTGTATAAATCGTTTTCTATAAAATTGTAATAAGAAGTTTACTCAGGTCAATTATAAAATCATTATCAGAGATGGTAAAAACCCGTGGGTAATGATTTAAAACCCGGTGGGTACGGGTTTTAAAGGGTCTTTGGCCATTACATTTTTGCCCATTGAACCCGGGTTTAAACGGGCTAACGTGCCATCTCTGATCATTATTGAGCCTGTCCACGCTGGTCATTATACACAACTGCAGTGGTATTATAGAACTGTTTAGAATGCGTTTGAATTTTGCAATGAACTTGTTAGAGAGTAGTTGCTGTCAGATATCTACAAATCAACAAAAATCATTATCCAACAGGGCTAGCGTTGTTAGTTTGTTTTACTCATAATTCACATTAATGTTTTTAAGCTTAGGAAAACAAATTGTTGTCATTGTACCTTGCTTATCGATTTATTTCGACAAGATGATCTGCTCTTGTATCTATTGTACGCAATTTTTTTATATCAAAAAATCCTTTGGCGAAGGTGGTGTTTGAATGAGGTAATTTAAATAGTATTGCATTGACATAAAACTCCTTTCCGAAACCGTACGTCATGGGCTCCAGAAAAGCTTCGTGCCTGCTATTTTCCTTGAATTTGCTGCTGTGTCCTTGTAACTAGATAATGAGAAAAGCACAACATCAACAAAATAAACATATGCTAGAGTTTTTATCCAAACAATCTTTCGCCACAGCAGAAACTTTGTGGTTTGGTTTTGTTACACCAAAAAAAGTTATTGAGTAATCGTTGGGCAAACAAATGTCGTTTCTGTGTTAAACATCCGGTTATTTATTTGGCACCTCCAAAATCTTAGAAATGAAACAGAAAAATGTCTTTTGCGACAAACGGAAATGAAAACTACCGGAATTTTCTAATAATTTCCATGGAAAATGAAAAGGGTTTTGAAAATGTCATTGTGTTTTAATTGGGAGTATATTCGAGTGTGAATACTCAAATACATTTTTGCGTCAGTAGCAATAATTTTAATGGAGGGTTGTGATCTAGGAACTCCCTCTTTACTTAGACATACAAAATCATATCAACCTAGTTACAAAATAAAAAATCTTTATCATTAAATGTGAAAATCATCTAAAAGGTTTACGAGTCAGGATGGTGGTTGTAAACCGACATTCTATGTATTGAAAATTGAAACCAGGTTGGCATACCAGAAAGTCTATTAAAAACAAACGGATTTTTTGATTTAATCTGTGGGAATATCCCATAATTGATCAAACAGTGGGGTTGCTTTTGCTAAAGAATTGATAATATGGTTTGAAAATCAGTCCGAGAACATTAGTTTAAAATTTGGCCAATAAGGAAAATCACACATTTATCATTGCACACGCAAATGAGCATGGCATGAGATATGTATATATTTATCAATTATAATGACTACTAATTTCTCTATCGTTACTACTTAGTTTGACGATTTCATAAGATCCTGTATTATTGTATTAATTTTACGTATCCCAATCTGTACTTTTAACCACTGGTTGGCCATTTTTACACATGTATATTTAAAGTTAAACGCACAAATACGTGTGATATTGCATGGAGATAAAAGGACACTGCTGAAACACGATATTCTTGCTATCTGCCACGATAAATTATTTCTAATATACACTGTGAAGAAAAGTAATCGGTGAGAATAAACCTGTGTTTTTCGTAATTTTTTGGTACGATTGATACAGAGATTTCTTTAAAAATGTTACTTATTATCACAGAACTTTACTATCACGGAAAATGCAGGAATGTTTCTATTGACTAACGTGAAAACTTAACTTATCATACTTGAAGTAGACGATATGCTAAATATACCAAATCTATGTGAACTAAATTGAATTAAAAGTTATTTTCAAGCAGCAATGTATTACCAGCAACTAAAAGTAACCACAGATTATTTCGCACTATTTTGAGTTTTAACGCGTTTTTGATACAAGTAGACAATCAACAATCCTCATCATAATAAATTCCAAGAAGACAATTGGAGTCAACTTCTCAATAAAGTTGTTTCCACCAAACTCTATTTTGAGTACTGGGAGTGCTTTCACTATCCTTGTTGAAATTTTACGCCTATACCCGTTTTCAGAGTAGAGAGCCCTTACATTCATGTGAGTCATGTAGTCCCCAGCCATATCGTTAATAGAACCAAAGCCCCCAAACACACCCAGAATGATTTGAACTATAAAAACAACATTTTGAACATAGTAGACATTCATCCAAAACAGAGTAGCATTATTGAACGTTCCAGTAGCCAAGCAAGTTATCAATTTAACCGCACAAATGACCAAGATTATTCCCAAAGTAACGAGAATTGAGACATGGATCTGTGAATGAGTACGATTAAACTTATCTAATAGGATGCGTACATGCTGGTATGCCGATACAGCATCGCGTAATTTGTGTCTCATTGTATCCCTTTGGATGTAAGAATGGCACAATTTTCTGCAAAATAGAAAGAATTTATTGAAGAAATTTAAACCTAAAAAGCCCAATAATGTTAATTCTTTTAATTACAAAACATCTTACCGTTTAACTGCCGAGAGGTACAAGTATAACGTCACCGCACAAACTCCGGCTTGAGTTATGGTCATAATACTGAGCTTAATAATAAGCGTCCAGATAGGCCAATTCAAAGTGAGTACCAAAGACACCGTCACTCGGGAAAGAAGATTTCTCTGCTCGGTGTAGCTGTCAAAGAATTTTATCCCAAACAGACCAGGAATGATTGCCAAGAAATTCGTTGGTAAATTTGGTAGTAGAACGGCCCCTATTGTCAAGATATATGGTGGAAATCTGCCACCATATCTGAAAATTACATCGAGTACTTTTATGCGGTTCACCAATTTTTTTGTGGACGGATTTCCAAGTAAATTCTTGAATACAGCTGAATTTGCCTCTTCAAACCTATACGCGGAGTTGATGAAATCCTCGAAGTCGTTTCCAACACAAAGCATCAGGGTGGAGTATTGGACTATGAGGAAAAGTACCGATATGATGTAAATTCCCAAGACTGTTTCAAGGCTCAATGATTTAATAGATGAAGTAGTGGCAATGTGCAGGATCTGTAGACCTCCAAGAATTGCACATACATTTCGGCTGTGTTTAAATACATTCCGATTTACTTTAAGTTGGCATTTCTTTTGGTCCCATGTGTAATTGGTTCCAGTAAAGAAACTAGCAACTCGAGCTGTTGAAATGAGAGATTGAAGTAGATTTGTTTCGCGAAACATTTTAGGCTGCGTAATCGGAGATGTCTAAACGGGACTGAGACGTTGTAAGAATGGCGGCTGGTCTCACAGTCTCGTATCAGTTCGGTTAGTGTTTCAATCTGTTTATCCAAAGCCGTTTATGTCAACAAAGCCCCCTAGTTAAGCTAATATCAAACGTTAAAAGTAACATTAAATTGGAGCATATTTACTAACCTATTTGAAACCCTTTCGATGTCAAAGGTTTGAGAAGTAAAATACCAAAGTTTACTCGGAAGTGTTTCGCTCTTCTAGTTTAACCATTTTAACTTGATCCGAGATGACAAAATACAAGCTATACTAGAGCCGGTTAAAACGTAAAGAAGCCGTAAAGCAATTAACGCATATATTACAAGTTCTAGACGCCGGTAACCGGTAACGGTAAAAGCAGCCGTAACGCATTAACGCCAACGCATATATTACAATTAACCTAACTGTCTTAGCAGACCTGCGTCTGCTCAACACGTTGTTTTGTAAGTAAGTATACCATTGTTCAACATTCGGAAGTGTAGCGTGGGATTTAGCATACGGAAGTTTAAATTTGGATTTAGCATTCGGGACTCAATACCGTAGGATTAAGCATACGGAAGTTTAAATTTGGATTTAGCATTCGGAAGTGTACCGCGGGATTTGGCATACGTTTAAAAAGATTTAAATGCTAATTCCAACGTAAAAACTTTGTAGTGCTAAATCCCTGGTTAAAGTTTTTTAAAGCTAAATCCTACCTAGAATTTTTTCCATGCCAAATCCTATGTGGAATTTTTTCCAATGCTAAATCCCATGTAAAATATTTCCAATGCGACATCCTACGAATAATTTTTTTCAATGCTAAATCCTTTCTAGATTTTGCTTTTCAAATGCTAAATCCTATCTAGAAATTTTTTCATTGGCTAAAATCCTATGTAGAAATTTTTCCGATACCTGCATTCCGATACGATCCATTAACATGGGAATCGTATGCTAAATCCATTAACATGAGAAATCGTGTGCTAAATCCATTAACATGGGAAATCGTATGCTAAATCCATGGGTGATTCTGTCATGGGATTTAGCATGGACGATTTCTAACATGGAATTTAGCATTCGCGTTTTCTAACTTGGGATTTAGCACGGACATTTTTTACATGGGATTTAGCATTGGCAATTTTAACATGGGATTTAGCATTGGTAATTTTTACATGGGATTTAGCATTGCCAATTTTTGCATGGGATTTAGCATTGGTAGTTTTTACATGGGATTCAGCATTGGCAATTTTTACATGGGATTTAGCATGGGCAATATCGTGTAATTTTTCCTATGCTAAATCCTTTAACATGGGAAATCGTATGCTAAATCCATTTACATGGGAATCGTAAGCTAAATCCAAAGTAACGCAATGTCCCCGGTAATGCTAAATCCAAAAGAAATCATAGTATAGTATTATAATTATAAACACCTTCAGCACGAAGTCCAGCTGTGTAACTTGTGTTAAAATTTTACTTGTATTTATTGAAAATTTATTATTTATACTCATAGGTAGCTCTCCTTTAACTAGAATATAACAAATATGTCAAAAAGTCATAAACTATTTAATATAAAGCTTAACTTCGAATGGGAGGGCCTCCTAAAAGGGCCAAGTGCTCAAAGATGAACAATATCAATATTGTTAGATTCATGAACGTAAAGATAAAGTGTAATTAGTTCGATATTTCCGCCTTATTTTAAAATCTTTTCCGTGCTAGCAAAAAATCAAATTAAAAATATAATGTTTACTGAAAAAAAATTATTTAGGTTTAACGACTTAGCGGTGGAAATTTACTTCTGGATTTAACACCTATGTTTTATTAACGCAGCTTTAGCAAGTTTATAGGAATGTGGGTGGGGAACTGAAGCTCCGTCCGTGGGTCCGAAGCCAAGCTTATGTTTATGTATGCAGGCATGTGCATATAGGTACAAGCATCTGCATATAAGTACAGGCATCAGGCATCTGCATATAAGCACAGGCATCAGGCATCTGCATATAAGTACAGGCATCACGCATCTGCATATAAGCACAGGCATCTGCATATAAGTACAAGCATAGCTTAGGATAGCCATCTGACGGGATCAGGCAGGTATTGCTTACAGTCAAGCTTGGCTTAAACAAGTTTCATCTTGGTTTAATACATGAATAAGTACAATCGAAAGCAAATCACTGCCTGCATCGATATTTTAGCTTTCCTTTCGTTTGTATGACGGCTTCGACTCCGTCAACCAAACACCAACATGTTGGTACAAGAGATTTCGTAGAGAACGTGAATGTGGAATAGAGAAACTTCACGAGCTAAATAAGACAAAAGAACTTCATTGTGTGTTGCGTCTACTGAGTTTGGGAGTAAGTGAACGCAGTTTAACCAAAACGAGTTTAAATTTCGAATAAGCATGTCGAGTAGAACAACAAGGAAGAAGCGAAGAACAAAAACCGGTAAGTTGCCTGCAATAATATTTGAAATAGATACTGAGTTTGTTGTTGGGTATCAGAAATATTTGGTAATGGAATTTAATTTAACACAGTGACGGAAGATGATGCTCCGCCGTCGGAACAAGTTCAACCAAGATTTGCTCCGTCAAGATTGGTCTCCGACTCCGACCAACATGTTGGTGATGTGAGTTTCGAAAAGGATGACTCGGTGTCGATGTCCAGTATGATGAATAAGCCAACTTTGAGGAAGCGGAAGGCGAGAGCATGTAAGTTTAATTATTTGTCAAGTTCAAGTTTTTAATAATTAACAATTGGAGGATGAAACATGCTGAATTGTTTGTAAAATAATGGGAGAAATGAAGATTACAAATTGATTTGAATTTCACACAGGTACAGTGACTGAAGATAATTCTACGCTGCCTGGACATGTTCAACCAGGATTTGCTCCGTCAACATTGCTCTTCAACATTGACCAACATGTTGGTGAGACCAGTTTGAAAACTGGGTCACAGAAAGTAACCACCAAGAAGACAAAGTCACAACAACAAAAAGACCGACGTGCAATAGTTCGGGAAGTTAATCCAGCTGCTGCTTTAGCAGCCAAGGAAAAAGACTCAGAACGCAAACAAAAGGGAAGGAAGGAACAAAAACTAAAGGATCCATCTGCTGCTTTGGAAAACAAAAAGAAAAAGGCAACCCAGGAAAAAGAACGACGAGCCAAAGTTCGCGAAAATAATCCTGCTGCTGCTGCCGTCGCAAAGCAGAAGGACGCAGAAAGAAAAAGGAAGGCAAAACAGGAGCTGGAGCAGAATAATCCAACCGCAGCATTGGAAGCCAAGCAAAAAGACGCTGAAAGAAAGCGGCGGACAACGCAGGAGCAGGAATTAAGTGATCCATTTGCAGCTTCAGCAGCTAAGCAAAAGAAAATTGAAAGTCAGAGAGAAAGACGTTCTAGCAAACGGCAAGCTCATCATGACCAACATGTTGGTGAGGATAGTGTGGAAACCGAGTCTCCTTCTAATGCTCCTACTCCTTCAGCAGCTTTTTCAGAAACACCTGTAAAACTGCCAGAGGAAAGCCATGTATCATGCAGAAGGGTTCTTTTTCAAGCAGATAACGAACAACAAAGTAATGCGGTGTACAGATCTGAATGGCGCTCCCATCTTCCAAATACTTTGAAGCATCCGAAGGGACCCACGTGATTTTGCTCATGATGTGGCTGGCTGTTTGTACAGTGAAGAGGATTTACGAACACAGACTAGGTTGAAGCTACGGAAATCCGGTGGGAGCTGACTGTGTTTGATGGAGTACACTTATCTTCATCATTCTATTCGTGCAACAGGCAACCACCATGTATGTACTTACCCATTGTTACCAACGGCACCGTAGAAAGAGTACGAACGGCTTGCATTTATCAACGTTGCGACTTCCAGCCAATTCACATGAAAGCTGAAGGAGTTAAGAAGCTATCAGATTTTCAGCACCATCTGATATTTCGGCTATTACAAATATCAAAAAATAATTATAACAATATTTGTTTTTGATATGTATGTCTGAGAAAATTTAGAGAGGTCGAAGCGACTGGTTTTCATCCGGCTTATCCTTTTATGCAGAATATCAATTTGTGGGAGTTCGAGCGAGGGCAATGGACAAATAGTCACGGGAAAAGATTGAAATGTGGAGCAATAAATAGTGACATAGCCGTGTAGAAGGCTTTGCCAGACGATTGGTCGAGAGCGCCGTGGCGGTGGTTCAGCTCAAAATTAATGAGACGACATGATTACAATCGGCCATATATTGTATGACAATATGTCCATGGCAAAAGAATAATTGCAGCTGGTAAAGTACTTGCTTAACACTCCTTCTCTATCCAAAATGGAATACGGGTTACTTCTTAGAACATTTGAGGACAGATTTATCAACGTTAGGTAATAATTTATAATACCTTTTTTGATAAATTATCCGAACTACCGTTCTGGTATTTATCAATATTTAACTTTGATTATCTTTACTTCTCAGATCAGTTGTGGACTTCATGATGAGGCAGACAAACACGGTGCACGAATGCGATGAACAGTGACTTTAACCACCAAGACGAAAACTGAGAAACAATTAAACGATAATTCTTGAAAAATCAAAGAGGACAATGGCGTTGTCGATGACCGATCGACTCTGCTCTGTTCATGAAGCATGCATTGGGGAAAAATGCCCAAGCTGAAGAGGCATCGACCAAGCTTAGCCACTCTGGATCCATGCAAGCGAATGCTGTCCTTTCCTTCATATTTACTGTGGATCAACCTCGTGGATCTTTATGGAAACTGTTAAAGTGTCCTACACCTCCATTGTTAAATCGGAACTTCGAAGATATGACAGACGATGTGCTACCCCTGAAAAAATCTTATACTCTTTCAAGAAGTCTTACAACGAAAAGGTTCGGGATGCCTACCAAATTTGCGTGCGTCAAAAGCCAGCGTCTGTTGGAGGTAGAGCCATCACAGCTGGAATGCTGAAAAACGATGCATCGGTCCAGAATCTGCTAGCAAAGGATGACGGGTATGCAGTTTACAAGAACGTGCGATGTACTCCAGCATATTGGAAGGAACAGTGCAAGAAAGTTGTGGCAATGATTCGGCAACTAGGAGCTTGCTCATTCTTTATCACCTTCTCAGCAGCTGAAGCTAGATGGCCAGAATTGCTGGTGATGCTAGCCAAACTTGTGGATGGTAAAAACCAATCGGAAGAAGAAGTTCTCCAGCTTTCCAGTCTAGAACGTGCAAGGCTTGTCAGATCAGACCCTGTTACATGTATGCGGCACTTCGACAACAAATACAGAGAACTGCTTAACAAAATCCTGAAGCCAGATACTGGAGTGTTTGAGCCACATGGAGTTTGCGACTGGTACAGCAGAATTGAGTACCAAATGAGGGGTTCTCCCCATTCCCATGGTCTCTACTGGCTGAAAGATGCTCCTGTTTACAAACCAAACAATGAGGAATCCCGCAGACATTGTGAAGAGTTCATTGGCAAGTTTATAACTTGCAAACGAGATGAAGACGGAGAAATGAAGGACTTGATTGGATATCAGCTACACCGCCACAGCCATACATGTAAAAAAGGGAAACGATCAGTTCGCACTTGCCGGTTTCATTATCCCAGACCACCTCTTCCACAGACGCTGATTTTGGATCCACTTCCAAGCTCAACAGCTAGAGCAGAACGGGATCGTCTTACTCAAATACACACATATTGATAATCAACTAAACCAGGGGAAGAAACTTTACCGATGATATCGATGTTGAGAAAATTCCTCAACATGTTGGGCATCAACTCCGATACGTATATCGAAGCAATCAATCAATAAACCAACTGTATTTCTAAAGAGAGCACCAAAGGAAGCGTTTATCAATGCGTATAACCGAGATTTGATGATTGCATGGAAAGCCAACATGGATATTCAGTTTGTCTTGGATGGATATGCTTGTGCAAAATACGTTGCAACCTATATTTCAAAATCTGGAGGAGGAGTATCAAAGTTACTTCGAGCAGCGGCTGCAGATGTTACAGATGGAAACACTCGCATTGCCAACAAGTTGGAAAGATTTGGATCCGTCTTAATTAACGCGAGCGAAATTTCGGCACAGGAGGCTGCAGCATTCTGTCTCGGAATGGGAATGACAAACAGCAGTAGGTCAGATGTCTTTGCAAACACCGGTCAAGTTTCCAGTAGGGTGAAGATGCTAAAACCGAAAGTGGATTTGGAAAAGTTAACCGAAGACAGCACAGACATTTATGTCAAAGGTGCCTCTGAGAAATATACAAAACGACCGGACAATATGGAAGAAGTTTGTTATGCAGAATTTCTTTCGTGGTGGCACCTGGACTCCTCGCGCAAAATGAAAGATTCTGGCGAATCTTCGAACATGTTCGACATACCTAGCGAGGATGAACAGGGTGATGAGGAGGAAGAAGATTTGTCACATCGAATTGAGCATCCAGGAGCAACTCAAGATATCCAGTATACACGAAGAGACAAAGCAAAAATACTCAGATTCTGCAACTTTCCACGTGCTACCTCCGAAAAAGACTATTGGCGAGAACAGATAATGTTGTTTGTTCCCTGGAGAAATGAAGACGCCGAAATAATACAAGCTGGAGACTATGAACGCAATGCCAGGCTCTATGAACACTATCTCCTCAAGAGTTTTCAAGTATTTATGTTCAGTA
>LJIJ01001305.1:0-49431 GCA_001718145.1 Orchesella cincta
ATTTATTTGTCATGTCAGTTACTAATTTCAACTTCAAACCATTCATATTTCCTGGTTTGGGTGATTCAAACAAGAAAATCCTTAGACTACAGTGGGTGTACTCACTCATGCATATGAATGTTCAATTTTTCGCAAAAATCCTACTAATTTGAAAGGCTGTAATTATGCGAAACTTTTTTTTCGGATTGCATCAAAATAAATCGCGACCGACCCTCCGAGGCTCTCATCTAAAAATCCAAGCTGGCAAAACATTTTCAACAATGCTAAATAAATAATGGGTCAAGTGTAATAAAATTTTATAGCCTCTTATTAACCACCATCAAACGCTTCCTCTCTCATTAAATCCACCTTTCTCCCATTCGTATGCTTGGCCATGCAGCTACTAGCTACCACCATCCCTTGTATTTTTATTTGAGAAGAAATGGAGGTATTTTTCGCAAAAATTTTTATATGATGCTGGTTGGCTTCTTCTTGGCATTGAATTTTTACCCGTGAAGAATAAATGTGTGTACATTGTACATCATTTCATTTCTCTTTTTGAGAGGTTATAACAATAACTCATTGCGTTTATTGTGTTTACTACTAGGTGCTGTATCCATTTGAAGGTAACCCTTTAAACTACACATGTATATACTTCATTATAATTCAAACTTCCACAAAAACGTTAATTGCATCAAAATTGTATTGCTGTTTTGTTTTAAGTGGTGGCTTGCTGTGATTTAAGATGGTGGTGTGGTGACTACAAAATGGCTGGGTTTGATAATACTGCTACTACTTCCATTCCTTCTCCAACTTTGTTGTAAGCAGCAGCTCCAAAGAATTACCTGAACTAATGCGTATAATAGTGGTTCTCTTTAATAAAGTAAGAAATAATAATTATTGCGGTTTATGTTTATCATATCAAGAAGTTTATTATTGTTATGAAATGTAGTGCCATAAAATTTCATATCAACATCAACAGTCCTAATCATAATGCCAAGCAGACGGTGCAATAATAGAAGAAAGGAGTATTTGATATGCCTCTAATATACATACATATCAATCCAATGCCAACATTCACATTAAAAAGGGGTATAAACACATATCATGTGGCTTTGGAACATGCAAAAACATAATGATTATGAGTGATATGATTATTAATGCTCGTCATAATGCTGATAGGAATGATGTAATAAAATAGCTACATTCAGAACTTGTAGTTGTTGTAGGTGCACACATGTTATGTTGCTCACACATTAGAAATGAGTTTTCATATCTGTAATATCATCTCGCTTTTGTGAGGTTGGATGGACGATGCGGATTATTTATTTCTTAATTAACATTTGAGCCGCATACTTGAAATAGTATGAATTTACCTAATATATGAACATTGCTTCCAACCTATCTGCTTTAGTAATGTTTTAATACGACTTTGCAGAAAAGTAAAAACAGGATTGAAATTACACAAAAAGAAAGTTGTCAATACATCAAATCGTTAGCGGACAGTTTCCATCACCAATCTTTCCAAATTTTTGGAATCCCTTCACCCTTTGCTTGAAAATAGCACTTTTTGCATTCCCTCTGATGAGGAATGTAATGAAACCCCATTAAAATTTGGTTTTGGCATCATATTGAAATATTTCTGTTGTTTTATTTTAACTGCCGCGTGCATCTCATGCTTCTAATGAAAGACGCTATGTTTTAGGTGAGCATTTATTTGCTGTATTCATAATGGAACGTCATTTCATTTCATTCCATTCTCTAGCTCACGTTGAGTCGGTTCCGTATGAGAAAATCCTCAAGTGAGTGATGATGAGCTATGAGCGCAATAAAGTTTCCGCTCCATAAATTTTAATGGGCTTCTTCATTACATTCCTTAATGTATAGTTATGTACACAAGAAACACAAAAGGCAGGAGCAATATCTGTCGTTTTTTCCACCATTTTTTCCTCCTCTCTTATATATTACCCAAGATAATAAATGAAAATTGCATCCCATGTTTCAGCTCCAAGGAATGAAAACTGACGCCTAAGGTATTTTCAACTATTTTGTCAGAGGGAAATGCAACCTCTTGTTTGAGTTGGATAATGATGATGTGTCAGTTTCTCCATCGTCTTATGTGGGTACACATGCACACACCCCGTACACCCCCATTATACAATCTGGTTAGCAATTAATGCAAATTTTATGGGGTAGTTCCCGTCACAGAATCGTAAAATATTCGTCTTGTCTTACCTTCGTCATTCGTGAGCTTCCATTACCTTCACAAATCAGTCTTGCCCCCTCTTCATTTTTAATGAACACTTCAACTCAAACTGGACTGATGGAGATTGCTGACGAAGGAGATAATTTTTGCGTGTTTTCAAAGAAAGGGGATGCAACCCACTGGCCCAGCCCGCATTCTGCATGCATCCCATGTGTAATTTTTGACTTTGCGTTAATTTTCACTGTGAACAAAAAAAATATTAAGATAAAAGTCAGCAAGGAAAGACAATACCGTCAAGTCAAAGTGTCATAATATAATATACGCACAGGTGTGGGAATGTTGATGCTGCTGATATTCAAATATTCACCTGTCATGACACATTTTCAAGGTATCTCTCTGCATCACTGTTTTTGTGGGATGGGTAAAATGGTGAAATACTGAGGATGGAATGGTATGTAATATCCTCTTGGTCTTGTCTTATCGCCATCATCATCAGTCAACGGGCTAGTATTTAGCATTAATCTTGATCATAACTCATATTCCCCTCGTCCCCTTCTTAAATATTCATATTATATCTTTTGTAATTAATCTTGGTAAAAGGAAGGACCAGAGGAAAACTGCCTCGTGACGTGGCATTTTGTGTCATAAAATGTCATGTTCTTTCTTCCCTCTGGGGTAATTTAGTGTCATGACTAATTGAGAAAATGATTTGCATTTTTCATTCTAAACGAACCTGGGATGGAGAGAGGAGGAATGAGCTGAAACAATGTGGATGTATGTGATGTGATCTATGCAGATTTTGTTTCTTTTTTTACGAGGACAAAAAGGGCTGAATCGAATGAATATGAATGAGCGTTTAGAGCTACGAGCAGCCATACTAATTGAAAATTGATCAGGTGTAAAAACGACGAATTGAAATTGCAAATCGCATCAAAATCACCTTGTGGTTGGTTGGGAAGGTATAATATTTGATGAAATAGTATGATAATTTGAATGTATTATATTCATAAATTCTTTTCGCTCTTCATAAAAAGGTAGTCATCATAAATATATATGACAAGTGGAAAATTATCCCATTTTTCCTCGTTTCTAATGATAGTAATCACAAGAATCAAAACGAGCAGCGACAATGCAATGCTGGTGGTATAGTTTCAACGTCAAAACCAATGGTCAGTCGGCACAAATAAATTTTTCATAATTTATTGGCATTACGCAGGGTCCACCTTGATATGACTAATTACTACTATGGATAAAAATAAGAGCTTATTGCTTTACTACTCGACCGGAGAGTATATATTAATTAAATATTTACTCTTTCCTTATCATGTCTGATTAGCCACCTTTTATTGGCAAAGACGCAATATCATAAGGAGTCCTGCTGCCGCTGTGTTGCTTGCCATCCATCATAAAAATAGTTGAAGACCCTGACGTGACGGAATCATGTATGTTCATATATAATTTTTGGTCTGATAGTCTACTATTCAAATTGTTTTACTTGAACTATAATTTGTACATTTCTGCTACTATTTGATTAGAGTCATCTATCATTCTTTTTTAAAGAAAATTATATAGTTTTGCAATCACTCAACCCAACTGCAAAAGAGATCACCCAAACGGAATAACATGAATATCTAATCAAATCACAACATCATCAGTCAGGTCAGAAGTAGTTCACTCCAAACTGGCAATTTGCAGCAAAAATTATTATTAACGAGAAGAGCCCAATCAAATTAAAAGGGAAAGAGGATAAAAGGCAAGCAGGTAGCGTTATTAATTTGTTGATAGTAATCCATATGCATACAGAGTCTCTTGAAGCTTATAATTCACTGCGTTCCGTTCGGTCTTCAACTTGTCTATTTTATGACAGGTCGGCATACTAAACAGCTTTGTGAGGCTGTCAATACTATGGGTTTGAGTTGTATCAAACATAATTGTTGTAATGATGATCTGATGATAACTGCACCAAGAACAACAATAAAAATTATGCAGTATATTTTGCTTGGGATGACGATGCATTCATTGAGTAGCACCAGCACCCAAGTAATTGTTAGAGAAGATTGTGATGTGATTGTTTCTGCATAATAATTAGCATCATCATCATCCTCATATGTGTTTCTCTCTAAACGTCAAACGTGGCAATATACACCTGAGCAAGACAAGCAATGGGAGAGATAAGTAGTAATATAATATAGCTAATAATCTTGTTGCAGATTTTGATCTCGCTGCTCCTAGCAAAAACCAAAAGTTGAGCTGGTAAATAATTAACCGTTATGACTGCTTGCAGTCATCATAAAACTTATAACGAGAAAAACAACTTATGGGTTACCGTTACTGAGCAAATGCCACTTTATCATATATTATATTTTTTCCGTCATATCATTTTTATGGGGATAAGTTGTCTGTTGCATACGTAATGACTTTTTAAAAGCGGCTGCACAAAAAAAAAATCTTTTGATTGTTTTGCAACTCAAGTCAATACAATAGAACAGTGGCAAGTGGTTGTGGCTATGAGTCGACGGTTTTGAGTGACTGGTATCGTAAACTGAGAAATAATTGATTTTTATTTGCATATAATGTGGTGTGTACAGGACCGCATTCTGTTTATTTTTATGATGACGATTAATGATGAGTGTCAGCCTCTAAAAAAGGATTTTGTTGGGTTGACTGATATTATTGTGATGGCAGGTAATATAGTGTGGCCCTTAAAAATCTCATTGTTGAGTCTATACCTGCCATTTTACTTAGTACCACCTAATTGCTCATTGGCAAAGAAATAGGAAAATTTAATGGAGGTTTGTTTGTTGGGTGAAGGAATCAAACTTCTCGTCAGGTGTCATACAAGTTATTAAACATGTGAGAACTAGCTCATAAAGTATGTAACTTGAAGATATTATTATAAAGGGATGCTATGGTATGGGGCTACTTTATACAATTGTCAGGGTTTGCCTGTCCAACTGACAGGTGTGTGTAATGATATGTTTGGTAGTTTCCGCTGGTTGAGTATACTCGTTTAGGAGTTGTTGTTTTCAAAGTTTATTTGCTTTTTATTACGTCGCCTTTTCTTGTCGAGGATAATACTATGTAGTTTATTGTAGAGCTTTTTGAATGATATGCTAATTCACCCCTTTTATTTATGATTAGCACACATTCACTAAAAGAGCAAGCGCCATATACTGCCGCTCGTCTTGTCACTCTTGCCTACTTTATTTGATTGTTTTGTTTGCAATTAAATGCACTTTTGGAGTCGTCAACTCAAACGATTTTTTTCTTGTACAGATGCCGACGGTGATGGTTGACGGTGACTGATGGACAAGGTGCGGGTGCAGAGTATATGTCATGCATACACAATCATCAGCAGCATGAGGGATCATTAAATGAAGTAAAAATGCATTCCATGTCATGGCATACTACAAAAATGGGAAAATCACCGTCATAATTTTGCTAGTGGTTGGACACACCAGAGCTGAATTGAATGGCGAAAAAAACAATCAAAGAGAATTTGTGAGTGGTGTAATAAACAAGAGGTTCTGACATGTGTCATTTTCTTTTCAACATTTTTTTCCCTTTGCTGATGCGATTGCGATTCTTTTCTAAGTGGATGAAATGTGATAATGATAATGCCTTTGTTGTATATAGGATGATGGCTAATATCTTATGCAGAAAAGAGATTAGTTATGCATTTCATGTGTCAGCAGCCTGGCACACCAGTCAAATAATAAGCAAGTAAACAGTGGTAGTCAGTCAGTCAGAGGAGAGAGAGAAAAAGTCAAATTAACAAGTGGTTATGGCCACTCGACCCGTCAAACCCAAAACCACAAAATCAAAATACATTATCCATACACCAGAGATGTGTCCTGGTAAAATTTACTAGTTTTTGGCAGAATCGAAAGGTAAATTACAAAAACCATGTGCAAATTCATTTTTTCTTATGGCAGCAAATGGAATAAACCACTGCTGAGCAAACACTGCTTATATAGATACATAATGTATTTTGTATTTTATTACGCATAATATATTCTTTTGATGGAACGAGGTAACGAACAACTTGTAAAGCTGATCATCATCCTATGAATTAATAGTGAAAGAATATAATGTTCACTGTAAGTACGCCTGCTCACCCATCATTTATTAGCTGTTGGCACCTCACTTCAAATAAACTACAATAATGTTCTTCTTTTCCACTTGGCTTCACTTTACCTGCTTCATTCACTCTTGCCTACCTTATTTACTTCAGGTTTAACTTTAAAAACTTCTTCTTTTGTATACACCACTTATTAGCATATCATTTAGCAACAAGATGATGTGTGCTCCTCTTCTCCTTTTCAAGACGACGGCGAAACTTTAGGAGAAAAAAAAATCTCGTAAAAATTATGGGCTCCGATTGAGGTTGAGTGTAATAAATTAAGGTGTGGATCTTGACAGCTTGAACGATACAATATCTCCTTTTTGTTCGTGAAATTAATGACAAGCTAGATAAAGTATAAAAAAATACATTCATAAAGACTAGCTTTTTTCTCTCGATTTGGTCCGTCTTTATATTTTATTACTCATTCATGTGATTTGGTGGTGTATATGAGCGAGCTGCTACTTTATTAGCAAAGTAGTATTCATTTCACCAACAACATCACATCACAATAATTCCGCCTCATATCATTAAAAGCCGCCACACCTTTTGACACAACTACTGTTTTCCTTGTGCATCCTTTTAGCCCGTCGTGAAGACAAGAAGAATTCATATTCATTAGCTAAAATGGTTGGAAAAGATGAGGATGATGATGACGTGTGTCTTATTAGCAGATTGCTCACTGTTCTTTATCCTCTGAGCTTTTAAGGATGGGAGATGAGATAGATATAATGAAATGGACTTGCTTGTCAAATAAAATCTCTTATTGATGCACTAAATTTTGAAGTGATCGAAACAGATTGAGAATCATCGTCACTTTGAGCCATAATAGTGCGTAGGAAGGATATCGATAGGTGATACATGGAGGCAATAAAGATCAGAACGTTGGCTTCTGAAAAGTCAAAAGAAGAAGTGCGAACCCAGCACAGTTTATTCAGAATGTAGTGTAACAATAAATAAACAAGTTCAATTCTTGTACAACAAAACGGAAAATCAATCGATCTCTCTCCTTTTTTGGAAAATTGACTTTTACAAAAATGGTGGCGCAAAAAGTAACAAAAAATGTTGATTGACGGAGCAGAAAATGGAGATCAACCGTTTGGAGATGAGATGACGATGACATTTAACTAATTGGTACTCAAGAAGTGAAGACTGGTATAAAATCAGACAAATGATATATTACAAAAAAAATGTTGGAGTTCTGATGCATGAATTGATGACATGCAGGCTTCTTCACTTCTAACTATAAATATACATATTTAGCTACAATATAACCAGCAGAAAAATCTATTAATACGTTTATTTATTCAAAAAAGAGAAAAATTAAGAACGTTTAAGGCTAACAATATAAATACTGCTCCAAAAATATTTTCAGAAGAACGTTTCCATACTGCATCCTTTGTGTTTAGCAATAGTGACGACGTCTTCTGCAACCTCCGTGATAATATCTGGGACGGTAGTAATGATGGTGTCGCCTCCGGTGAGTGAAGACATTGAACAAAGAGACGGCTGCGAGAATGCCAAGAAGTCCTTTGAAGAGACCCATGACTTGTGCAAAGTAATTGAAATGGTTGTTAAAATAATTTAAACGGGCTTGTTAAACCTGAAAATTAAAGTTTAACTGTTTTTGTTGATACTATTACACTTTTCAAAGAAAAATTGGCAATAGCAGACTGTCCTTCTACTTTATCTTGTGTTTACGACTCAACTGGAATAAGTTGTTCTAATGTGAGATATATATTGTAGTAAAAATGATGTTTTCAGGAAAACCAAGAGCTTCTTAAAAACGCAATAAACGAGAAACCGCATGAGTCATTCATTTGGAATGCGTAACTACAACAAATGATGCATAAATATGATGCGTGTGTGGTAAATTTCCACATTGTTTTACCACGATGCGACTTTTATTATTAAAATTCACATGACTTGCCCTAAATGGACACATCAAAATATTTTTGTGTCATATAGCTTCATTGCACTATCAGAAGAGCATGACTAGGATATGACTAAAGAATTCTGGTGCAGCAGCAGGTACGTGAGGCTTGGTGCTTCCTTACTAGTCTGGAAACAACAATGACGACTTCAATTTTTATTTGTGTGCACGCTAAACCTACTAATTTATTCCAGTTCACAAGAAGTCATCCAGATCCAGTGAGTCGAAACTGGATAAGTACTATTAAGTAGGTTGATACTGTTCCAAAAATCTGGAAATGCAATCAAACAAGCTCATTTAAACCCATTTTACCTGGTAATGAATACAAGCATACATATTTAAAGTATATTCAGCTAGCTAGCTTACTGCTGGAACTGTAGGTCTTCCGATATTGAAAAATCCACAGGCACTCAGGCTGAATGGCACTTGCTTCACATTTTTACCATAAAGATACATCAACATTCTTTTGTCACCTTTTACATTGTTCTCGCCTTCTCTACTGTTGTATGTTGGAGAAACTGGAAGTTGGCCACCACGGCGTACCATGAAGACGAATTCTTGGACAAGAACTTGATCATTTCCAGCAGTACAGCCACAACAATCGGTATTGCAGTTGACCATTGTTAGAAGCAGAAGTTTGTCTAGCTCTTCTATCTATAAATAAAATATTTAAGATATAATAAATGTTGTAGTAAAAACAGGTAACAAATACATAAACTAGTCTTAGATTACCTTTGACTGAAATGCATGCACACTGTTGGTAACACAAACAAACCGCAAAAATCCTATTATACAATCCGCTGTAAACGACAACGGCAGAAAAGTGACAAACCCAAAGTCAATCGCTGATGTCACAGCAAAGAATCCATTGAAAATGAGTTGAATCATCCACAGGCTGAAGCATACCGCAGTCACTAAGCTCACAACCCTCTTCAAATGTTCCCAAATCTCTAGAATGTCATGGTACAATAGACTCACGTCCATCATGGTGTAATTCTCCTCGCTCAACCCATATTCCACTAGTGAAAATGGTTCGAAAACCCTACTTTCGAACCACTTCCTTTGGTGTCCCAACTGCTTTAGTATTTTTGTTAGTCTCTTGTTCAACAACTCAACTCCGTTCTCCATTCCTTTCAACATGAGAAGAACGAGTAGAGAAAACCCATCCACCGCGTTAATATCGTGAAGAGCAGAAGAAATGTATTCCACAATGGTTTCCACCTGCCGCGGAACTTTCCCAAAGAGGGGTCCAGCAGAAACGGATTGACTATTCTCCTCAATCGTCTGGACTGACAGATTTATAGAAGAATGTTCCACAATGGAGAAAACAGAAATGAAGAAGAATACCATCTGATTTTTGGAACAGCGACCAAATAAATTGCTGGAGAAATGAGGATATGTCCCAACAAACATTTTGTATCTTTCAATTAGTTTGGCAAAGTTGCAAATTTCTAGCAGTTGACCACTCAACTCTGCCCTCAGGTAAAATAACCGTATTATCAGAATAGAGGATTGTATAATAATAAGTCGAATTGCGAGCGCAGCGTTCACCACAACACCGGCAGGACTTCCGGAAAAATTTGTGGCTAGTTTTTGTTGAAAACGATAGCAATTTATGGAAATGTTGAGTGCGTTGATGAAAATAAGTACAATTTTCCAAAACAAGGCAAATTTTCTGAGGAAGGACGAAGAAAGCAGGCTGATTGGAAAAAATCCTGTGATGGCCATGTAATGCTTGAGAAATGTTAGGTTGTTCATGTTTTTCCAGTAAAAATGGTATGCTTTCACTTTGAGAAAAAATGTGTTTGCAAACCGCTTGTGCAAAATCAGAATGATATTGGAATTGGGTGAAAGCAACTTGACATACTTTCAACCTTTCTCTTCTGTCGTTATTGCTGTAGGTGTTGTGTGGGCGTAAAAGCATAGGTAAAAAATTTTAGTTACGTAACCTGTACATGAAGTTATGTATAAAAAAAACTCTTGCACAATTGATTAAAGTTATAGATCTAGATAATGATCTTAAGTGTACTGTTAAGTTAGCAGAGGATTTAGACGTAAAAAGTTTATATTGAGATGCCTCAAAGAATACGTACTTTAGCTTAATTTGAAGGCATCACTTATGATCCTGCTATAAATTATAAATTGTCCTGCTTCTATCGCTTCATCACATACACAATGCTGCACATTGAATATTGCTAAAAATGGGTGGCTCAAAAATTGTCAGAAGTTGACGCTCCACAAAATTAACCATCAAACTTAATATTGTAATCTACAGTAAATATGGGGTTTTATGCAATGTAGTTAAGGTAATGTTGATAACAATCAACCACTTAAAATGAACAATACAATGAGTTTGAAATGCTCTTGAAATCTTCACCCCTTAGCATGCTCCTACAAGATTTTAGGTGACTTCTGGCTAAGAATCACCTACTTTTCTGTCGCCGATTACATAATTAGCTCTGAAATTTTGTCATCATAATTTGGAAATAATGAACAAGTTTACTATTCTCAGTGTCTACCTAGTCACATTGGGAATTTTCCCGAGCTTTCTAATCAAAAACAGGTTTCTAAAGCTCTTTGTCTTTCTCTGGAACACCTTTGTCTTACTGTTCAATCTGTTCTGGTGCTTTTTAGAGGCGCACCGGTTGAAGCAAGGGCTTTCTGTGGACTACGATAAGGTTGAAGGTGGTTTACTTGTCAATGCTTTACTGGGAGTCGCCAACATTTTTACAATGTCCATCGTTTTGGGTATTCGCCTCTGGATTTTGATTCGAGATTCACAAGAAAATCTACATAAGAAGGACAGGAATTTATTCGGAAAAATTCATCAGAGTTTCCAGGCACTTTCAGGAAAGTTTGTAGGAAGGAATTTCAGCCATCATGTATCAGCATTGTGTCTCAACGAGCTGGTTCTTCTTATCATAATTTTCCTGTCAGCAGGACGACACTGCCTATTCGTTTACTTGCAAAAAGTCCTTTTCTACTCTGATTACCGGCCAGATCCATATATTTGGACATTGGAATTCGAGTTCCGGTTAAGATATAGCAAAGCTCTGTTCCTCGATTTAAGTCCGATTGACTCCCTACTTCTTTTTTGTGTTTTTCTGCTAAAGTTAATGGAGAAACACATTTCATACATGAATGACAGATTAGACTTGAATTTAATTGAGATGGGGCGAAATGAGTCTACTAACTTCAGTTCTTCTTCTGATGATGAAACAAATAACTGGACAAAGTACTTCATTAATGCTAATGTAACAAGGATGAGCAAGCAAAGGGCTCAGTCTGCATTTCTCCAAAACCTTGTTCTGATGGAGTACAAAAGATTTAACATTTTGGATGTAACAGAGTTCTATCAATTTTATGGAGATCTCGTGAAGACATGGGAGGAACTTAAGCCAACTATTTCCAAACTGATTTTCATATGCTTTGGCTTGTGGATGCAGAATTTATGTTTTAACTGCTTTTTCTCGTTCACCGCAGCTATTGATATTGGCTCCCTTAGTCTTTTCGCAGCAACTTTTCATTTCATTGTAATTACCAACGTGGTCAAGTACATTTGTACAGCAAATGCTGTACATGGAATGAATTGCCAGGTAATTTAGCAATTTTCAGAAAAAATGAAATTAACAATTAAGGCTTCTCATCAATTTTCCATTTCTTACAGGCAGAAAGACTTAACAATCTCCTTCTGCGGATATTAGCATCAAATTCTACAGTCGATGAAAATCATAGTTTGTCATTGAAGCAAGAAGGTCAAGAAAGGGCAACGCGAGGTCAGATAAAAGTTGCTTCCAAAGATGTGTCTATCATTGCCTTCTTATACGATTTGAACAATAAGGAGAAGCCATTAAGCTTAAGTGGATGTCACACCTTTAATCGGGAAACGGTTCTTTCCGTAAGTGCGAGTATCACATCATAAAACCATTAAGATCCATTAAAATATGCAGTAGTTTATCTTCAATAATACGATAAAACACTTAAAGTACAACCAATATGAAAATGTTTCTATTGCAGATTTTAGGTACATCAATGACCTATCTGGTAGTTTTGATGCAGTTGGAAATGGGACAGGTATTTCCTTAAGGAAATATACTTTCACCATTACCTCAACCTTTGGTTGCAACTGTTCTGTTTTCCTCAGTTTAACCTACATATGCATTAAACGGAAGACATTATACGCTTTATGAATGATGCAATATTATGCGAATTTACGAATGCAATATGCGTTGTAGTCTAAAACAATTGGACGATATGATAAAGAAAAGTTGGTTTTATTGTCAGCGTTAATTGCGAATTGGAAGTGTATTATGATTTGTTATTGTTGAATAAAAGTGTAGATGTTATGTTCATTTTTCTTTCTCACGTACATATTTATTATTAAATAGTTCATACAGTTACAGTAGCTGGTAGCAAGCAGGAGTGAGCTGATTCGCATTAATTCGAATAAACGACTCATCTCCAGTGTGCCATACTTGTAAGGGGATATAGATTTTTACGTACAAAGAAATATTCTTCGTCTAAGGTAGGTATCAGAAGGTATGCGATCTTGTGTTTTAATTAATTGTACAGTTTAAACAAAATTAGAATTGAGTAAAGTTGCTCGTTTCAAATGAATTTTTATAATAATTTCACAATAATTTATAAAACGCAGTAACGTAGTTTCTACAGACATGAAACATGACTCATTTATTACATACGAGTGAGTCATTCTTATTGATACATTCACTAACCTATCACCTCTACTTTGAGTTCAAGTGGATATGAGTGGTATTGATAAGCACTGTATTCAGCATATCAGAGCAGCACCCGGTATGAATACAAGAATACATACCATGCAAAGCCAATATAAAGGTGTAGAACATATTTATGGTAGTTCTTCCAGTTATGTACCTCAATGGCATATGGCATTTCACCACCTGGATGGCGTCAAACGTAGTTGTGTATTGGGAAGTAGCAGGCAGTTCAGTAAAAGACTCATATCAATTTTTACCTATCGTTTATATTCAGAACAAGCGTATCATGATCATGGTGATTCATAAAACACAAAGTAGCAGTGCAGAACGTCAATCATACGACTGAATCTCAATCATATAGGTTAGGTTTGTGCGTGTGCACTAACGAGACATGGTCGCATGATTTGTTTTGTTTATCGTTTTCACAGCTTGTGAAGCGGATGATATTCAATATTTTCATCACCTTGAGTGTTCAAGGGGAGTATCAAGTGAATCGGATAATATTATGGACACTTGTTCTATCTCATCTGCCTCTTCAGAAGATTCACTCTTGGCCGCAACGATGAGGTACGTGGATAACCCGGATTCGAATCCTGAGATGGTGGAGGTGTCAACTTACCAGGCTTCTTCATTTAAGCGGCGGAGGACGTTTGGTGAGTGGAAATTTAAAAGTTAAAGGTTGTTCAAAATATTTTTCCTTAAAAATGGGATAATTTTTTAACAGCTCAGCGACGAAAGGAGGTTGCCGACATTCGAACATCCCATCCGACCCGAATTCCATTGATTATCGAGCGTTATGAAGATGAAAAGAATCTTCCAGCTTTGGATAAATTCAAGTTTCTTGTTCCTGATGGACTATCGGTGGCTGATTTGATGGGGATAATCAGGTAAGATAAGCAAGCAGCTGATAAGAAATTTGTGTTAATTGAGACCAAAAGCTCATAGTTTTACATTGGCAATTTGGTTATGCATTTTTAGGCGTCGTCTTCAGTTGAGCCGTAACCAGACGCTTTTTCTGTTGGTGAATGGGAGCAGCATTCCAGGTAACACGATGACCCTCGGTGAAGTCTACGCTAAGCACGCTGACGAGGATGGCTTTCTTTACATTGTGTTTGCTTCCCATGAGGTATTTGGTGGAGGTGGAATGCGGAACGGTACATAGTAATAGTATGTAAACAAATATTGACCACTAGTGTAATCGAAATAATAATTAAGATTCTTCGACTTCAAATCAAATCTTGTTATTAAGATATATCTCAGTAGAATAAATTTTTCAAATTTCATTTTTTTACAAGTTGACTTTGTAGTTGTACGAAATTTCATTACATACTTAATACCACCCAAATTTTCTTGCCACCTCATCGACACCTCCAATCACAAACCTTTTCAAGTCAACTGCCTACCAACATGACGTGGTGGTTGCCAGGTGGACCATGACAACTTTATATCTCCACTTATCAATTTTTTGTATAAGGGTATTATTGTTGAATCACTAAGCAAAAAACGATCCATTCTATTTGATTTATAGGTACAAAATTTTATCGTGATTTGTTATAAAAATTGCCCTTATTTTGTCATTTCAAGATGAACACGACGTGAAAATTAGTTTTATAGCTTTAGACTAGAAGCTTTTTAGTATAAACTTTAAAATTAGGGATAAATCACAGGCATCGACATTCCAGAGGGGAATCCCACAAAATTGAAGGATCAAAAGACGACCCATATCAAACAAAGGGGGTAATTGGAGAGATCATAATAGAATGGGAACGTGGTTCCCCATTTACGCAACCACTAATGTAGGCCAAGACGTCGCGGCCGCGGTCGGTCTCTTCCTCTTAATCTGTTACTTTTTTGTTGGTGTGGCCGTTGCATCGGATATTTTTATGAATGCCATAGAAAAGATATGTGGATCGACCAAGTCTGTGAGTAAACCCCATAAAGTGTAAAAGAATCAATCAAGGTACAGAGGAATTACGAGGGTTTGTTTTTACCCGCAGATCAAAACGACAAGAGAAGAAGAAGGAGTTGTGATAACCGACACCAAAGATATTCCAGTTTGGAATGAGACAGTTGCCAACTTGACGCTGATGGCGTTAGGTTCTTCAGCACCCGAAATTCTTCTCTCTGTCATCGAAATATCGGAAGGACTAGGGCAACAGTCTCCCGGCGAGCTGGGTCCGGGAACAATAGTCGGTTCAGCAGCCTTCAACCTCATGATAATCAGTGCCGTGTGCATACTTTCTCTGAAGGAAGGAGCCACAAGTCGGATAAAAGTTTACCAAGTCTTTACTTTCACCTGTGTTACCAGCGTCTTCGCCTACATTTGGATGGTCGTTGTTCTTCAGTGGATTTCCCCAGACGAAGTTGAGCTTTGGGAAGCCATTATAACGCTTCTTTTCTTTCCCCTCCTGGTTGGGATCTCGTATTGGGCTGATCAAGAGTTTTGTCTTACTGGTCGACCAAAAACCAAAAGGTGGTCAACATCCAGCGAGCCAGCAGCAGTTGGTGGCCCTGAAGAAGATGGGAGAACATTTTTCTTTGGGGATGAGTCCGATGAATTGTACGATGCGGAAGGGAATGTGGATAAGAAAGCTTTGCAAAAGCTATATCACAAACTTACAGAAGTTGCGGACCTGACACCGGAAGAAATTGCGAGCATTCTAGCAACAAAGCTAATTCAAGGGAAGCAGCACACCCGAATGTGGTATCGAATGCAAGCCTCTCGTGGTCTCATGGGTGGAGCAAAACTGTTGCCAGTTCTCACTGAAAAGCTGAAGGAAGTTGTGGAGGTCATAAATGACTCGGGCAGTCACCATGTTCGTGGCTCCGTGCTGAATTCTCATGTCTCCAGCATGCACGCTGTGAACAAGGCATTGGTGGAGTTTCAAGCTGCAACCTTTGCCGTCACGGAGTCAATTGGGTCGTTTGAAGTTGTTATTGTACGGACAATGAAGGAGGATGTGGGTTTCGAAGTCAAGCTCGAGTCATTCGATGGCTCAGCCAAGAAAGGGTCAGAGTACGAACAAGTGTCAGAAATCCTCAAGTTTGATCCTTACGTCTTGGAAGTGCGCCACACTGTCAAGATCATCAACAACAATCAGTGGAATCCGGATAGTAACTTTTTCCTCAAAGTCTCAATTCCCCTGGAATCCCAAGAAAAAGCTCTTACCGGGCAAACGAAAGTGATGGAGGTTATCATTGAGGATGATGACAAACCTGGCAAGCTCAGCTTTCCAAAAGTTGGATATGTTTTCAATGATTCTGGCCCTACTGTTAATTTGGAAGTAGAGAGGACTGGGGGCTCTGATGGGGTTGTATCAGCAGTTTGGAAAGTGCTTCCGGGACCGAATTGCAAGCTAATTGATCCAGAGCTCATTGGCAAAATTGAATTTAAACATGGGGAAATGAAAAAGAATATATCCATTCCGTTGAAGCCTCATAATGGCGCGGTAGAAGGGAAAAATGAATCCTTTGACGTTACGTTGAGCGAGCCCGCGGGTGGAGCAAAGTTGGGAAAAGTTATAAGAACAACGTGTGCCATTTCCACTGATACAGGTATCTTTGTGTTTTTAGTTTGAAAAGTAAATTATCCCTTTGATTGAACATCCAAATTACTGATTTGCATATTTTTTTATAGGTTTCAAACTGGAAATCACAAACGTGATGAACATGGCGTTAGAAATGAATGAGGAAGCGAATGAGGATATTACATACAAGGAACAAATATTAGAAGCCCTCATGCCAAATGGGGGCCAGTTGGATACAGCTACAAAGAAAGATTGGGCGCTTCACATTTTTACTTTCCCTTTCAAATTCACTTTCTCCCTTATACCTCCCCCTCACATGTGTGGCGGATGGCTGTGTTTCTTTCTCGCGTTGTTTGCTGTTGGGTTACTTACTAAACTTGTGGGGGATGCTGCAAGCGCCTTTGGACGGGTTTGTAGGTTAGACCCTACAATTACAGGTGCTTGACTATACATCATTCGAATTTTAGACATGGGGATATTATTGCTGAGAGAAGCTGACTTTCATTGTATCATCTTAGCAATTACTTTTGTTGCGCTGGGCACATCTTTACCGGACACGTTTGCCAGTCGGATTGCCGCAATGAATGATAAAACAGCGGATAACGCGATTGGGAACGTAACAGGGAGCAATTCTGTCAATGTCTTTTTAGGTCTTGGAGTTCCATGGACGATTGCTGCTCTGTACTATCGTTTCACGGTATGTAAAGTAAGACGGAAGTAAATCTCATGGTTTTCCGTAATCTATATTTTTGGTTTTTTCTTCTTTTATTAATGGCAATGATATAGCACGAGGGAAAGGAGCCCTTTTGCGTTCCAGCTGGATCCCTCACATTCAACGTAATTGTCTTCACTGTGTGTGCCCTTCTCGCCATCTTCGTCCTCACCCTCCGTCGCTATTCAGAGAAATGTGGAAGGGCTGAACTAGGTGGACCCTCCACGACCAAGTGGATTACAGCCTCTTTCATGATCTTTCTCTGGTTCTTTTACATCTTCTTGTCCGCCGTTCAAGTGTTTCTAGAAAAGAATGGGTATGATATTTCTATCGTGTTCAAGACGGGAGATATCAACGTTCCGACGCAATGTCAAACTCTGGTAATGGATTACGCAATGGGCTTACCTCCATCTTATCCTCCTTCCGGTCCTACTTAGCGAATAGAACGTTACAGTTAGCATGACTTATGATGACCACACAAATCAGAGTGATTTTTGGCATGTTTAAATCCACCTTATTTATATGACAATCAATAATAAAGAAATGAAGTCTCAAGAGTTTTCTTTAATGTTATCCTTTTCCTGTTTCCCATTTCATTTTTCCTGATTCACAATTTGTGCAACCATCCATTCATCCTCGAGACCTGCCGACATTCATCAATTCATATTTCAAAATATCCTTTCAGACTCCCCTTGATTGATGAGCAGTGAAGTTGGCGATGACAGAAGATCAGTCATATTTACAATGTTTTATATTTTTTTCGTCGGAGGAACTAAAGAAGAAGAGCTTTTGGTCTGGTATCATATCATGTGGCCCGTCATCATTACTGGATGACATTACAAAAGATCATTACATTTTCCTCTCTTGTTGTTTGCGCGTTTCTTGAACATTTTCCGCCGACCACTTTCCCATTCGCCCCACTTCCATAAAAGAGAGATGACTGATGTGCCAGCAGGTCATGTCATTCATCACTGTCAAGACACAAATACAAGCAACTGGATATACAAACAAGAAATCCATTTGTGTGCTCACTGCATCGCTCCCTCAAAACTAAATAATATTTCCTCCATGTCATCTATCTACTTCCACCACCTTCGTAGTAGTTGAGGTGGAAGGGGAGGAGAAAATAAAATTTCAAAGGTCGTTTTCTAACCAACTTTTTGAGAGGATGGGTAATAGATGGCATTTCTAGTGCTGTATTTTCCAGAAAATGTTTGTGGTTTGGTTTTCTAAATAAAAAGCATGTCCATTCATTCACTTTCTTGGTAATTCAGACGACTACTTTTCTCTCCGAGTGAAAGAGTGAGAGTGCATCTGACAGTAATTCTATTTAGTGATAGTCCTCGGATATTACTCGTGTTGACGGCGCCTTGAGTAGTTAGACTAATTAGAGGAAAAGGAATGAGAGCTGATTTTATTTTGTGAGAGAGTGGAATAAAAACTGGTTGAAATGAGATCTGACAGGCGAGCTAGCTCCCGTCTCATCTCTTTCCCTATTCCATGTCTCAACACTCAACTCAAGTGGAACGAACGGGAAAGAAAACTCTTTTTAACAAACTATATATGGGCTTGTACAGAGCTTCAAGCTCCACGTTATCATCAACGACAACAGGGAGCAAAGCAGAGGCAAAAATGAGATCAGATTGGTATGACGGTGATGATGTGATGGGAAACGAAAATGTCTTGAGTCTTGAACCAAAAGAGGGAAAATCCACTTGGAAAAAATAATATATATATCTAATCTGCCTACAGGCAGTGCTTGCTTATTATCCCTTCTCCAGTTTCCATTCCGCGTCTAATCTCATCTCCCGAAACATTTTTGTCCTTTCCCATACTTTGTTCGTATTATCTTCATCGTTTTCCGTCAACCTCAATCACATCACTTGAGGAGGATCATCGTCATCAGACCAGGATGATAATGATGATGACGACGACGAGCTCTCGCTTCCATTCATGTTCACACACAAATCAAGCAATATAAAAGTTTTCCGTCACCGAGGAGTACAGGAAGGAAGATAGCATTATAGCATCCTCTCCTCCATATAGGTTGAGATGAGAGTGAAAAAATAATCATGAAAATTGGATTCAACCCATCACATCTTATTACAGTTCCCTCAACAATTGTTTACTTGTCCAGAAGAATTAAAAATGACAGGCGAGCGAGAAGGAGGCAGAAGAATAGAGAGATATAGACTCTCTTCTTCGTGCCTGTCCAACACAATCATCTTGCTCATCACCCTGATGATGTATGTGTGGAGGAATATTAAAAGATCCTTTTTTTCCTCTGTCCCTATCCGATTACAAAATGTGTCAATCATATCGACTAACCAAATAAGAAAAAAGTGGGGATCATGTGACGCTGCATTTGAATGACCTCTTTTAATATTCTCCGCATATGAAGATCTCGAAGCGGAAGTAGTTTGCGTATAACTACAAAGCAAGCAATAAAACTCATAATTAGCCACCACATATCTAACACTTGTTCTTTTTCGTCGGAGCTAATGGCAGTAGTAAAATGATTTGATGCCATTCTTTATGATGATGTATGCATTTTTATGGATAAATGAGATTGTTGCTCACGCAAGCAGACAAAATTTGATAGGGATATATATTGACAACGTATAAAAGCTTCTTTTTTTGGTGTGATTGTGACGTGACCTATGATTCCACCCCGTGCAATTAATAGAATACAACTTTTGGAGTATTTTTATTGTTTGATATGTGAATTGAGTGTGAGATAGGTCTATTGTTGACGTAATCATTTAATAGAATGAGATGGAAACTCTTGTTCATGTGTCTTGTAGCACTGTCCATTTTTACAACTGCGAAGGTAAGCGAATTAGACTGCTAATAATTGTGGGTGTTCAAGGCTTCAAAATTATAAAGTTGATTTTAAAATATAGCCTGTGCCAAACGAAGAAGAAGGTGTTGTACATGATGAAGATGGGAAAGAAATTGAGGGAGACGATGTAGAAAGTGAAGGGGAAACAACTGAACCACCTGAAGAATCACATGAAAAAGCTGTAGCTGAAGAGCATGCTGCTGGAGAGGACGATGATGAACACACACCAGTTTCACCACCCGAAGACCATGAGGAGAACGATGGAGAGCATGGTGAAGAAGGTGATAGTGCTGTGAAAGGAGATGATAAGGAAGTTGAGGGGGAAGAGGAAGAACATTCAACGGTTGCTCCTGACGAGCATACAGAGGGAGAAAATGGGGCAGCAGATAATGAAGATGATGAACATGCCGACAAGGAGAGTGGCGAACACAATGAGAAAAAAGATGAGGGACACCCTGAAGACGAGGAAGGAGTTGTTAAAGAAGAAGATGGACAAGAAATTGAAGGGGAAGATAAGCCAACCGATGCTGGGAGTGTGGAGGAAGAAGAAAATGGGAAGGAAAGCGACGGGGATGATAAGCCAACAATTGCTGGAAGAGGGATAGAAAGTGGGGAGGAGGAAGAAGAAGATGGAAACGAAGCCAAGGAGGAAGATAAGCCAACCGATGTTGGGAGTGGGGAGAAAGAAGAAAATGGGAACGAAAACAAGGGGGACGATAAGCCAACAATTGCTGGAAGAGGATTAGAGAGTGAGGAAGAAGAAGAAGAAGGTACTGAGAGTGGAGAGGATGAGGAGGAAGATGGGAAAGATACAAATGATAGTGAAGAGAACGAAGAACAAGATGGGAGTGGAGAGGAGGAAAAGGGCGATGGGGAAGATAAGCCAAAAGTAGATGGAAGAACAATGGAGAGCAATGAAGAAGGCGTTGTAAATGAGGAGGATGGGACGGTAATTGAGGAAGATGAGGACAATGAAAAGAACCAATCGGATATGGAAACAGTGGACAAACTAGGGGACAAAATAGAGGAGGATCATGAAGATGAAGACCATACGAAGGCTGCACCCGAAGAAGACCATGGGGCAACCTCAGACGAAGAACACGAGGCTGAAGAAAGCACAACAGTTGCACCCGAAAGTCACGAGGAAAGCTCAGGGGAAAAAGAGGAAGAGCATACAACGGCTTCACCCGAAGACCATGAGGAAAAAGAAGAGGGGAGTGATGAGGAAGGGGTTGTAAAAGAGGAAGATGGAGTAGAAATTGAAGCGGCTGAGGGCTCTGGTGGACTAGACGGAAGAACATTGAGTTCAGCTAATACGAAGACTGATTCCGCAGAAGGAGAAGAAGCTAATGACATTTTAGGAAAAGCATTTGAAGACGAAGAGGAGGAGGTAGAGGAGCAAATTGTTGAAGAAGAAGAGGAGGACGAGGAGGAAGATGAGAAAAGTGCAGAAGAAGAATCATCAAACGATGAAGATGACAACGACGACGACGATGATGAAGAAGCAGGCTTCGAAAGTGAAGTAATATCCGGAAGAGCGCTCCAAAGTAAAAGAAAACCGGTCACAACTAAAGGAAAATCAGATAAAGAGACTAAAGCTCTACTCTGGGAAAAGAAGGAAAGTGAAGAGGATGGGACTGGAAAAGCAAAGAAATTATGGGAATCAAAAGCCAACGAAAAAAAGTCGAATGAACCAACTAAATACAAAGCGCTCGAAGATGAGTCATCTGAAGAAGATGATGAACATCCTAAGGAACCGTACAACGGTTTGTGGCAGCCAAAAAACTTGATTCCACAGCCCAAGACGTCGGCACCTGAAAAGGGAAAGAGCAGTAGTGAATCCTATGAGGACGAAGATGACGACGAAGAAGACGAAGAAAAGGAAAGTCCGAAACCAGGATCTGGAGATCAATTTAAAAACATTCTCACAGGTCTTTTAGGTGGCTTAGGTTAATCACTCAAGTTTTTTTTGTACCATAATTTTTAGAGTTTTCTCCTTTATGTAAATTTTTTCTAAGAAAATACAGCACAAAAATTATTGTGATTACCCGACACCCGATGTAGAACGCTGCGATAAATTATTGTCACTTTCAGAGATGAAAAAATTATTCGCTCTCTGAGCGAAACCCAAGCGGGCTGTTTCGGAGCAGAAGAGTAGTTGCCACTTAAATTTTAATGGTGCCATAGACTCAAAAGTCATACCATAAATATTCAATATTACTACTTCTTCTGGGATTGTGGAGCAGCAAAGGAAAAAATCATTCATGACGACATTAAATATTCTTTATGCGCTTTTCCTATCATCCAATAAATATAAATTTTACTTCCCATCCCAACATTTCATAACCAAACCATGCACAAGATGAAGAAAAAGGGGTGTATAAATGTTGTTAGTTTGGTGTTGAGTCATCTTCCAATTCCAATCTACCCATGCCAGCCCGGAAGCTTGACTAGACTAGCACGATAAAGTACCCATTTTATAATAAAGTTTGCCCCTTTCTTCCGAGAAAAACCAAATTCTGGAATCTGTATAGTTGTTGAGTATGTTTCTAAGTACCTGCTCAGCTTCCATATCAGCAACTAAGCAGTTAGTCATATTTCATGAGAGAGAGTGCCAATAACACAACCACTGCTGCCACTGATGCAGCAACGCCAATTATACTCCTATAAGAGTAAAGAAACTGACAACTATTAATCTAAGAAAAACGGGTTAACGTACCTAGAATGAGTTTATATTTAGTAAAAAATTTTGCAATAAATTAACGGCACTGAACTTGTAGTTTAAGTCGTTATTATTTTTGTTCGAAATTTTAAAAAAAGGATAAGAGCATCTAATTCCATTGTTTTTGCTTGAATGTCAAAGCAGATACCCAAAAGTGTCGTTCCATATCGGCTAGAAGATTCACAATTGGAAAGAAAGTAAGATAATATATATGTATTTACCTGTAATCATGATATCAAAAAGATTAGCGCCCGTCCTCACATAATATATGAGGTTTGAGATAATGAAATGTTCCGTAATAAAGCATTAAGAATGTCAATACGAAAGCCAATGATGCCCACTGAGCGCCAGCCAACACCAACAGAGCACGCCTTTCTTGGGAATATAAAGTTAAGTACGGAATTGGATTAGACTCTGACAAAGACAATGTTCTTCTTGGAGGTTATGGCATGGCACGCTACGGAGAAAATTACGCCATTTATTTCCCTTTCCCAGCTTTAAATGCCGGGCAAAACAAGGCGATAAATTCCGGGCCCGACTCTCAAATTACAATCATTTAGACTGGGAGAGCGAGAGAGTAGTAGCACTACCACACTACTATATTTTGTACGAACCAAGGCGCTCGCTGAGTGAAGACGTATTTATGGGCTCAACTGAAACCCTTTTCTGCCACATGATACCCATTTTGGAGTAAAGTTATGGCCCATAATATAGCAAATTTTACACACATACGACACACCACACCAACAGCCAACAGCACAAAGAAATTTATGAGTGGTACACCTTCTTTCTTCTTCTTCCTGTTTTCCTACCAATGAATTTCTCCTCCTGCCACAGCTCATACAAATGGTAGGCATCTGACTCAAATGTTTTTAAAAAACCTCCTCCGAATTTAAATTACCGTCATGATCATCAGAACTGGTGTGATCCACCTCGTTTTCTATCATCAAAAACGGGAAGTAAAGTGTTTGGGAAGCGATGTGTCTTTCTCAAAATGTGAGCTCACACAGTCTTTATTGCTTTTCTTCATGAGTTATGAGTATGACTAAGAGCAATTTTTTTCTTCTGTTGGCAGAGCCAAGTCAGGGGAAAGAAAGATATATTCTAGTAATAAATATTTCACCGTTGATTACATCCCCCCAAAATTATAACTCTGCTCCACTCTGGATTAGTTTCAAGCTAAAATTTATTAGAATGGAGCGGATATGCATATGAAAAATCATCATCATCATCAACATTAACATTCTCACCAGCATTTGCATCATCATTTAGTCTTCCTACCCTCGAGTTAATATACATGACATATTGGACAAGGTGAACTGACTCTGATTTTGACCCACACATGAAACTACATGTGTAACAGGAAATAATCCGGAAAGAAAGAGTTGAGCAAAAGATATATATCATGGTAGCGACAGCGAGAACGAGAAACCACATAAGTCACACGTACTAAAGTGTGTATATATCTGCCCTTCTTAAAGGGTTTACAGCTTGAGATTCTCTTTTTTGCAAAACTTTTTTTTAACTTGGGAACAAGACGCATGAGTTTGGGAACGGCGGCTGTTGACTGAAGTTGACAGACTAATGGGCCCATGACGGGAATAGATGGTCACCAGTCATTGTTGGAAGCCTGGGTAATTACTCTCCCAAATTTATTTCCTATACATGAGCAGATATACATAAGTGCACTTGTGCTGCTTTGGCAAAATTATATGGAGAGAAAAAAGATGGAATAAGAGGAATGGCATGACATGCCAGAGGATTTTCTCTCCGTCTGTTCATCTTCTTCTTTTTTCACTTCGGCTTTTCCCTTCCCGTTTTGGACCATTGCATTGACTGCTCTTGGTGACATTGCGATATCAGACGAGATTTATGCCGCGGGAAAGAAAAGGATACGATATACGTATATATTATGAGTTTTTTTCTTTTTAACTGGGTTCCGTTTTCAAAAGGAGAGAAAAGGACTAAATGGTAGATAGAAAAATGAGTACAGTGCAGATTCTCGCACTAGTTATTTCAACTAGCAAAAAATTACATAAAACGTTTAAAACGCGGTTGCTCAAAGTTGCGAAACTACACGAAAACTCAGATGCAACCAAATTACAATCATTAATTGATCGGTTAAATGACATGATTATTCAGCTTTACTTACTCACCAAGAATAAGATAAGTAATCTATGAAAAATTAAACTTAAACTGATCTTGCAAATATTTTGGACAGACACACAAATTGCTCAAAAGTGTACATTACCCACTTCAGAATAAAAACTTTCTTTCTCGCATCCGCCTATCTTTTATGTTATATGTGTCTCGTTCACTATTGCTCTATATGTTTTTCTGAGACAGTTTTGTGTGTATCAAACTGTCAGCAATAAATTCACATTTGTCGTCGTGGGACACCCACTTTAGTCACTTTGCAAAATTTATGCGCTTTCCATGCTCCCTGGCTTCTTTTTTCTGTTTTCTACTACTTCATATGCTCCTATTCACAATAATATTATGTATATACTCTACCAGTCGCTCCAAAACTGAAAACTGTTCAGCGTGTGTTTCATTCAGCGTGCCGTGCAACTGGGATATGTTCTCAGCAAAAACACAAAATTTATTCCCCGTGCCAGCCAAACAGATTAACATGGCAGGTTGTAGGGAAAGAGAAGTGATGTGATTTTAGCCTTTCTGCTCGTCTGTGTAACAGCATACCAATAAAGCCTTCCCTTTCAACCTGGGATAAATGCCAAAAAGGGCTTGTGTATTTTATATCCTTCTACTTCAAATTTTCGCCAACTCAATTACTTCAAGCTAATTCTTTTCTTTGGAAAATTAGAGTGACATCCCATATATATTTCATGCTCAAATAGCCTCACACGAACAAACCAAAACCATATATACTCATTCTCCTTGTGAGATCCAGTAAAGAAAACAATAGCCATCATGCCCTGTGACATTTTTATGCACGTTGATTGACATTTACTGCTCCCTCACTTCAACATAAATGAATGAATGAATTGGTCAAGCGACAAGACACCAACAAATAGAGCGTGGTGATGATGATGATGGTTCTGAAATGAATAGAGAGTGAGTCAACAAGGGACACACGGACACATACAAAACACAAACACATGCGATGATATATGAGATATAAAAACGCGTATTATCACCAACACCGCACTCTCCTAAACTTATTACTATCAGGACCAAGACTCTTGTCAACATTCTTCTTTTTCGTGACCGAGTTAATGTGTGTCCACGTCCAAATGTCCAGAAGAAAGGGACGTGCGTATAATGGGAAGCATACCGTCATCCATGTTATCATCATGGGTATCATAAAACATTAACAGGATCATGTCGAAGAATATATATCATCGTGGTGAGCTGAGTGAAGCAAAGAAAGGAGACGAACAGGAAGTCATAATTTATTTTTCTCTTTCATTCTGTTTGCTCACTTTTCCATTGAATGAGAAAGAGCAGGACGGAGAATAAGTGAGTGAGTAGGAGTAAGAGTGTAAAAAGCATTTTCAGAAAGAAGGATATTTTTCTTCTCCAAGGGCCATTTTACGACCTCCTCTTGTCACCTGTCAATTTTAATTGCCTTCCTGTCAGCCCTGGTCATTTGTCATGTTTTTTCATGTCGTGTCGTGCCATGCCACAAGAAAAAAGGCAAGGCAGAGCAAAAAGAGCTGGCTGCTATATAATAGTTGCTACCATTATACCACCGGGACAAAATAACAAACGCCTTCATTTTCCACGACACTCGTGATCAAGAAGGATATAATGCTGCGTTTGTATTTGGTGAGGATGATGTGGGAGCAGCTCATTGTTCTCCTGTTTTGCTTGTGTGGAGTCTCGTAGTCAAAAACTGTCCAAAAACCCGTCATGATTATCACTACTAGTACCGAAAGACCTCACCAAACCACCAGAGAAACAGCAGAATGTCGCAATTTAACAGGAAAATAACAAGGGCTAGGCGTGCATGGAATACCTTAACATGCTGGGGCAAAGGGATTCAAGACTTGGACAAGACTGAAACTATGGGAGCTCATTTCCCATTCCATGCGTGAATCAGTAAGGACTTTTTGGAGGTGGTGTTGGGCTCCTCATCATATCATACCTAAGCTGAAGCTGGAAGTCTATTCTCCCAAGTGTCTCATTCATAAAAATAGGAGGAACAATTGGACGCAAGTTGAGAAACAGAATATAGGCAACAAAGTTCATAAAAGAATGATTGATCATTAAATGCATTATGTATTGACAAAAGTCAGTGATAAGAAACATTTCCGTATTTGAGATCACGAGCACTAATTGCATCAAGTTTACATAAACGCCGACACGTCTTCTGTCGACTTCGTATTTATATCCATTCGAGCATGGATACTTAAAAAGTCGACCACTGTAATATACATATAATTAGTTTGTTCTAAAGAAAATAATTTTGATGATTAAAGTTTAATTATTGTTCTATAAAAACTAAGAATAAACTGTATATTAATACTTTAAATGACTTCAATACAAATAATGACTAACAGAAAATCTGATCTACCCACAGACGGTCGCCAGTACATTACCTTTACATGATATCTTCTAATACCTGACATTTTTCTACCACTTACTCACAACCAGCTCATTTCTAGGTATACTTCTCATACAACACTAATGCGGGTATACAAACACACATCATTCGTAGAGTCATCATCATCTCTTATTTCTTACAAGCGTAGTGCATTCCCAGCATCGCGTGAGGTTTTCTTTCTTTCAGCTTTTTATTGTAGATGCCCATTAAAAAACTCTCCTCAGTCAGCTCTCTTATGCTCTCCACTCTACTCTTCTCTCTATAATATCATGTGGGCTGGTATGACAGTTCGATTAAAATCTTGACCAATAAATCAATCTCTGTACAGAAATAAAGTATATCTCCTTATCTTTATTACTCCTTTTCGTACATTCATAAAAATTTTGCCCTGTAATAAATTATTCCTCTCTTCTCTCTCTCTCTCTCTTACACACATTTATGCTTCTTCTACTCTGCATGAAATAAAGTAGATTTTTGTTAAATGCCTTCGTTTTTATTACAAAAAGAACAATTTCTTTCTGAGCATGTAATTCATGACATGACGCAAGACTATTATACAGCGCCGCAAAAAAGACAGTGTGACTACTTCGACTACCCGTTCTGGTTCCTTTGTGCGGCTTTTCCTACACCCTTATTGACTGCAGTGCGCAGTAAATTATTGAAATTGCAAAAAAATGGCAAGAAATCACAAAATTTATGAGATAATTTCATCCTCTGTTTTTATCCTTCTCCATTTCCACTAAAAGGATACCGACAATTACGATGATTCCGACTGTGAGTCAGCTCTGCGCTATGGGTTTTCGTGAAAAATGTGTACATTTTAATATTCAAGTTGCAGAGCTCCCATTCACCATTCTTCTTCTAGTTCTTGGGCAATACATCAATAAATCTTGGCTTTAACCCAGTTTAAATAAATGAGGATGATAATGTGCGACTGCTGCGTAAAATAATAATAAAAAATTGAAAAATGAAACGATTAACTTTTTTTCTGGGGCTGGGTCACACTTGACTTCACTTGAGAGAAGAATGCTAATGGACATATCAGTCGACGTATATGATATAATGGGGAAGATATATTGCTCTCCTGTTGGAAATGGTGCTTGGAAGTAGAAAAAAAATCTTTGAAAGATTTTGTGCTTCGAGTTTATCAGGCCAAATGAAGATTCCCATATTTCAAGCGTGGCCTTTCCCACTTTTCGCCCGAAACAATTTATCTTGTGTGAGCCGAGCTCAGTCAGGGCAAGTGCATGATAGCTCAGCAAGCAGTATCGGTATTCGACGGAGAATTTCTCAGTAGATTTACAAACTTGTACATTTTGTTGACTATAATAATGTGTTCCGTCCGGACAGGAATGAGATGTATGATATAGACATAGACATGTGTAGTTGCTGCTACTAACGTCCTTTTATTTGAAGCTAGTTTGGTTTGGGAGCTCTAAACAACGTTGGTCTTCTCGGTGGTTTTGAGAGAGTGGCCTGTTTAAAGCCGCATCTTGTAATGAAATGAAGGGATAAGGGAGTGAAGATGGGAGAAAATGATCTAGTTTATTTTGGAACTATCAGTTGACTGCAATTTTAGGCTTGCGGAGGATGAATACTCGGTGAAATTATGTATGGAATATAGAAGGAGCCGGGAGGAGTGAGCATATGAGAAAAGTAATTTCTTCAGAGTTGTCCTCGTGTAGCCATAATTCTTTGTGTAAATTGGTAGGCCATAACTATTCGAAATGGGTATCATGTGGCAAGGGTTGAGCCCATAAATACGTCCTCAGTTCGAGTCTAAATGATCGTAATTTGAGAGTCGGGCGGAATTTATCGCCTCGTTGCCGGGCATTAAGCAACAGCAACGCCATTTTGCACCCAAGTTTTATGGCACATTTGGCCAACCTCTTGATTTCCTTTTGCTCTGTATCTCTCTCTCTCTTGCGTTAACCTTCCATGGAAAGAGATGTGCATTCTTTTCCTCCTCCAAACCAAACTTTTTTTTCGACCCTGCAAAACTGGAGCAGCACTGTAGCAGAGAATGATAAACACATTGTTACAATCAGGATAAAAGTTAAAGCTACAGAAACCACAAGACCCTCCCACTAGACAGTGTGTCAACACCGAACACAAAAATGACAACAATTTCGCTTCGCTTTTAGCTGTAAACAATTATTATAAACCTCGCATATCATTTCTTGATTAATATATACATTTCGCAGAACAAAGTTCTGTTTGACCTATTATATGATAGGTTTAAAATGCACTGCAATATATTTTTTATCAGCCAATAAGTTTCACATTTTTCTGTCACATCCCAATAAATTTATTTCACTTTCAGATTTACTCATCATAACTCATCCAAACTGCACCTAAAAGCATACATAACGTACATTACATGCCACCAAAGCTATAATTCTCCTTTCGAATTTGGAGAAAGAGAAGGAAAATTAATGGTCGTAAGAGGAGCAGTGAGCATTGGGTTGCATGGTTAAATGTTGGATGGTTTATGGGAGGACGTAAAGCGCATTATGTTCTATCTGGTTCAGAGATCATAACTCTTGTTTTCTGAGGCTGATGATGATGATGATGACACATACACACACACAAAGGCAAAAAAGAAGTATGATAAAGTAGCAGGACTTTATAGCCATTCTTTATGAGTCTCACAGAAGGCTGCAAAATATTATTTTAGCGGAAGGTGATGCTAGTGTGGTGGTGGTCGTAACATTGTATTATATTTTAAGTTGTCATGTTATGTATAGGCGCATCAGCCATGTACATAAAGCTCAAAAAAGGAAAGAGTATTAATATTATGAGTTAGGTGAAAAGCCGATGAAAGTTTATGATTCAGAGTCAGGCCAGAGGAAGAGCAGTTTCAGAGAAAATGGGAGAAGAAAGCGAGGAGCAGCGCACATATGAAATTATATCCATGAAAGAGGAAGGGAACTCGTTTTGCCAGAGACACTAATGTCTCCACTCTCTCATATAATATCATATCGTAAAGTAGAAAGGCAGTTTGGGCATAGGACATGGGAAAAGTGATCGTTGAGTTGGTTGGTGTGTGGTATGGTATGGTGTTATTGCAAAACTCCCTCGTGAAATATGACTTATGCGTTTTCATCGGCTGATGGTTGGAAACAGGTACTTAAACACATTAAAACTGCCTTTTGCTCCGCTTCTACATTGCTGCGAGTGGTGGTATGGTGTGGTAGTAAAAAGAACATACGAGTCGAAGAGATATATTTTATGGCACTAGCTTCCGGTCTGAATTGGATAGATTGAAAGAGTGTGTTGTCGGCTTATGTATATGATCCCGTTTAAGTTTTAGTGGAGTAGTTAGTTGGATTGGAGTATGCCGAGTTGGAGAGAAAGAGATGATAGCAAGTTTTTGTAGACTGTCGTGAGGGTGCAATATTGTCAATTTACGAGATGGGTTTAAGTGTATGTCTGATGATAGCATTAAAATTTAACTGCTGACGATGCCAATAAACTAACAAGTGTAAGGTAATTTATGAAACGGGAAGATGGAACAAGGAAGGAAGCGAAAGGAAGTATCGGCAAGTAATCACTATAGCTTGTAGATTTTATGAGAAAGCATTTTAGCTTGTAATTTATTATTTTCTTCAAATGTATCTTTTCACAGTTTTTAAAACAATCCTTCTACCCTTGAAAATTGTAAGTTACCTTACTGGGATTCAAATTATTTAAAAATTCAAAATTTCTAACAATGCCGTAGAAATGACACCAAATAAATGATATTATACAGGCAGCGGATCATTTATGATGATGATCGCAGCTCAAAGTAATTTTCCAGGATAATATATTTACGTCCCGCGAAAGAAACTTGGAGTAAAGGCGAAGGACATGAAATCAACCTGGAACAGCTTTTATACTCAGAAAAACACACACACTCCATATATCATAACGTGTTCTAGCCCTAGCTGTACAAAACAAGAAGGATGGTTACTTTATAGAAAAAGGCCCTTTTCTTTCTTCTTTATGAAATATCTTGACTCTCAACTAAAGAACTAAGCAAAAAAAAAACTCTGAACGACGACTGGTTGCTCTTTTTTCTTTCTTTTGCAAATGTTCCCTCTACATTTTCCTTGAGCATGGCATAACGACATCACATCGACCATTGCAGACCAAAGCACTACTACTACTACTACCACCCGAAAAGAATAAGACAGACATGTTCACGCCGACAGGGTTTTTGTGAATGGAGATGAAAAATCCCTCATGTCACGATAATAAATGAGGAGATTTATCATGAGACGTCCTTAACGTCCGGGACTTGCCTCCTTTTTTATGCCTTCCAGCAGTAGCAGCAGCAGAACCACATAATGGATTACCCACTCCCGTCCTGTCATTTATTCCTGCCATTTTTCACTTCTCTCTCGCTCCGCTCTACCTTCCTTTTCTTTGAGTAACATAGCAGAGTATAAAAAGTGTACTTAGTCTTCTTCAATGTCGTCGTCTTTTACACTTTGTATGAGAGACGAGGGGTAGAGGAGATCAGACCAAAAAAATTGTTGCAATATTAGGTATACTCCTCTCCGCCTATGTTTCGGAGTAAAGTCACATCCAAACACTTTTTCTTCTTTCTAATTCCTCCGGCCGGGAGAGATAGACAGACAGGCGGACAGGCAGACACAAGTTCCACTTACTCCAACCATTTCTTATATTCCTCCTCAACCGTCTTCAAACATCGTACATATCCTATCAGCCGTCATGTCAAGAGGACAACTACCAAAAGCTCCTTTCACTTTTTTGTCAAGTCACTTTTTTTTATCCTGGCTCCTTTCTCTCACTCATGATGATGCGACAGCCTTCCAACATATTACCTTAGTTTACTTTCATCCTTTTTCACTAGGCTCACCAGACAAGTTTGCGAGTTATTACGGAAGTGTAAAAAGTGCATTGACTTTTCCTTGCGGCTATACAAACCCAAGGTAAATACAAAGGCAATGCCATTCCGTTTTAACTGGCCAACTGCAATTCCAAAGGAAAATGGTGAAAGTACTATTACAAATTTCGTATTTACTTTCTTTTCCCAATGAAATTTGAGCGGCGGCGAGGGACACACAAAGATGATAATGTATATTTTTCGTAAAGATTTTCATCCAGTCCTCCAGGCATCAACGAATGAAAATGGATAGATAAGTGATGAAGCCAAGCAAGCAATTGATGTTATTTTAAGGGGAAAGTAAGAGGAAGAAGATTGGAATTTTGCTAGCCAGTGACCAAGATCAAATGCAACCATGAAATGATCCCAATCCCATCAATTCCAAATGTGAACGTCACTCTGTGGCATAAAGGGAAAGTAGCTTGAGGGAATTTTTACCATCAGGGTTTTCTCGGGCGATGCGGAATGCAATGGGCAAAACTGGCAAATTGCATTAATGACCAGAGAAAACTGGAGTTCAGTTGAAACCCATCACGGTTAAAAACAAAGAGAAAATATCATCTTGATACTTGTTTCCCTTTTATGGGGATGAGATGAGGATGGGCCGGTAAATGGAATCCAGCTCTCGGTGGTCGTTTTCCCGTTATCTTTCTCCGGTGATGTCAGCCATATCGTTTTTGTGTGTGTGGTTATGGCTGTCATAGTCATCCCGTTTTTGAAAATGCTTCTCGAGAGAGACATCCCACTAAGACTATAGCCCAAAAGCACCCAGCAAAAGATCCACTTGGACTATAGGGTTTTGTGTGCAAGTGAAAAGCGTAAGTATGATAAAATGAGGGCAGATTGGCAGTTTAGGTTGGCTTATCACTCTACTCACAGGCCCATTTTAGTGTCGTCATATCGTCTTATCATCAGCATCAGAAGCCGGAATAGCCGCTCCTATAATATGTGTTTGCTCTTGCTCCAGAGTAAACGGGGCTATAAAATGGACATACATTTTTTTCTCTTTTTTTCCAAAGTAAACTGGGATAAGGGAAATCACTTGTTATATCGTTTTTATAGTAGTGCTCGTAACATAACATGGTAGTTACGTAGTGAGCAGTGCAGTTCTGTTTCTTGGCCATTTTCCTGTTTCCTCTGAAGGAACATCTTCTTATGTTCTTATGAGCCCATCTTGCTGTCAAATTTAACGTGATTTGTGTCACTCTTTATGTCCTATTACTGCTCCACTTGCCTTTTCCCGGGTTTTATGTGTTTCCAGCTGGAAGATAGGAGGAGAGAAAGAGGAAGATGAAAATTTACTTTCTCCCTTCTTTCTCTCTCTCTCTCTTTGGCTTGTCATAAGATAGATAGTGGTTATGTATTAAAGTACACATAAAATGTGTGATATGATTCATGACTCTCACTTACTCTTTCTAGAGAGAAAGAGGATGAGATGATGCTGGTTTGGTTTGGGATGACTATGACGCTTTTTTCTCTCTCTTGTGCAGAGCTCTGGCTTTTCCTTATGTCTGCCACTGTCACATTAAAATGACTGCATTATATTATCCCCTCACATAAAAATGAAGTTGGAGAGCTGGAGTTCGTGGTGGAGAGAGGACATCAAGATTACCTTCATATTGTGGAGGGAGACAGTTTTTTATGGGAGAGGACAGGACGAGCCATGTAAAATGTTGTTATCGTTTGTGCTTTACTCTGAAGCTTACATACCTAATATATAGTTTATGACACTTGTGTTTATGAGCAATAAATTTGAAAGGAATCATTTTTCTTTTTTATTAGGAGTTTCGCCCCGAGTTTTGCGAGTTTCGCTCGTTCACTCGTTCCCCTTCCCAAGAGCACGTGACAAAATAAGGTGCCTAACAGAAAGACTCCAGCACAAAAAAACGATGTAAATGTTATAGATAGATATTCAAGTAATTATGATTCAACATCCTTATAGTTATACTATATTAATTATTTTAAATTTAAAATTCGAAGAATTATTTATGGCAAGACTTCCAACCTGCCAATGTAATAAACTATAAGTATTTCTGTTTTTATATTTATACCGTACAACCTAACCATCCCAATAAAATTCAATTTTCAACATACATTGCAAACGACTAGCTCCGAATTTTAGAAGTATTCTATACCTTGCCATTAGCCAAAAATGTGAGCATCCATCCCACAACATGCACAATGGCCAGGTATCTCAAGTCAAAAAGATCTTTTATTTGTTGATTTGAACTCACTGCATCTAAAAAGCCAAGAGCAAAGTAAATTACTGAAAAAATAAATGAGTCAATCTGTCGGCTCTTTTTGTGAACTTGACAAGAGAACTAATGATTCCATTTTGTGACCACTCATCAATTTTCCTGTCACATTTCAAGAGGTATCATCATCACATCACCGGATCATCATGTCCATCGCATCTCCTTTGCTTTTCACTCTACCAACCAGAGTACTCAATCGTCTGAAAATCTTTTAAAATTTTTTTGTCGAGTAATCTTTCAAAAGCCTCGTCTTTCAATATTTCATCTGGTGTATTCATGCATTGAAAGTATACCATATTCGTCAAATCACAGGGCAAAAGCGGTATTAAATCATTTCCTTTAAAAATGGCTGTTATTTAAAATAATCATAGTTATCATTTTTACAAATGGATTCTTGCATCATCATATCATATCATTCATCTATCCATCTCACTCATGAGCATATGTATTAATAGAAAACGGCAATCAATAAAAATATGAAAAGTCTAAAGAAGCTCTGCTGCTTTTGCTTGCTCTATATAGTCGTGAAGAAAGAGAGTATAATAAAGTGTCATATTTTGACAAAGATTAATGAGTTGAATGATAGCATCTCACTTTACTCTGCTGTTCCATGTACATTCAAGGCATGGAGAACCAAGTTAAGTTACACAAGGGAAAAAGGAAGCCAAGCCCATGTTTAATCTTGATACATACATTCCTTACTTTATTTACGTTTCTATTCCAAACAACACATCACCGTAATTTTATGTACTTTATCATCCCATCATATCATATCGCGTCACATAGGCTACACAAGTGACAAACACCATCAACTATTGTTGTTTTGTTGGAAAGATCACTTTACGGAAAATGATCTACTTTCTTTTTAGTGACCTGCGATATCATCCGCTTTTACTCCCTGTCTTTTTCTGTGCTGCGATAGTGTCAGCCTTCTCATTTGATATTTTACACTTCTCTCTTTTCTCCACACTTGGTCTTTATGAGACCCTTGAGAATAATGCGTATTCACACAGTCACACATGCTATGCTCCACACAAGAAACAAATCATGTGACAAAATGGTACATTATTGTACACAAGAGAACCAGTCAGTCATTGTCGAGTTTGAGCTCTTTCCTGTGTATAAATGATGCATATCATATTTTTCAACACACAATCTTGATTTGTGGGCATTGTGACAGTTGTGACCTGGAAATGGAGAAATGGGTAAAAAACATTGAGAGTTGGACATTCAATTCGTGTTTTATATGGATCCTTGACCCTTTCCTTACGCATCTGGTTCTTTGGAAAAAAATGAGTTATACGTAAGAAGGAGTGGAATAGGTATAGAAAGAGACAGATTTGTTATATATTATGCCATATACCTACGCTATTTTGGAGTTGAGTTGAGTACACTGTGGAATGCCGTGCTTAGCGCCCCACTACAACAAACACAAAGTAATCATAATCATCATCAATCAAAGTGAGACCTTGTTGGTTGTCAAAAAAGAGAGGAATTTTTTGACAGCTCGAAATACACTTTCAATCTTCATTTCCTTTCATTCCACGGTGGAGGACGACACCCATTTTCCCTTGATGAATCGGGTGGTAATTGATGGCTGTGAACATGCATGAATGTATATAAACATGCCAATGTTGTAAAAAAATATAGCATGGAAAAACACATGTGCTCTAAATATGTACTACTACTATATTTCTTCAGCACATATTGACTTACGAATACTGTGTTCCTTTCTTTTTGAAATGGTTTTCTTTCCCTAATCTGCATACATGATGGGTAAGCTACACTAAATTATGAGTGTGTGATGAAGAATGATGACAGAATTTTTTAATTTAATTCAGATCGGAACAGTCGATCGATCATTTAGTTTCGTGTTTTTATATAGAGATAACTGTGAGTACATTACTCTTTCCAAGTAATTTTACGAGAATTTGCACTACTTTTAAAATGCATGCATAGTTTTGAACTCTTAAAAAAATGTTAAGCTAAGCTGTTATCAACTTAAATATTGGGATTTCCTGGAAAATCCAGTACTTTTCATCAGTTAGTTTCAAAATAAATAAATCTGTCTAACTAAGCTCAGGTTTACTTTTAATCAATTGGAAATAAGAAATTCCGTATGATATTTAGATATAAATAACATGTTTTTTATGGATTCAAATACAATTTTATATAATTAAAAAATTGTATAACCGTCAGGTACAGTTTCCCTCTCGTATGATGATCATGAAAACTATAAGAAAAAGAACCAACAAAAGTTCATAAAATGCAGTACACACATTTAGCTGTTAGTACTACATAGTCGGTCCGATTTCGAAAAGCCAGCTCGGAAATTATTATTCCATGAACACAGCGCACGCTTTTTCTTGCTCATAACTCCTCTCCGAACATTATACTCCACATGGTAATATCATCTCCATTCATACCTCATAAATTTCAATGATAATGCACACACCAGAGTGATATACGAGCTCTGACCATACTACTCATCCATTTCATTCCTTCTTGCTGGCTGCCTCCACCACCACCACCCGTTTCAAAACTCGAGTCTCCTCCATTTTTTTAACTGAATAGGATAATAGGAACATTAAAACGGTGTACAGTGGACTGCCTCCGCTTCACTCTGTCTGTGGCCTGGCCGTGTGGTATTTATTTCAAAGCATCATCATGACATATGAAATGTAGCCATTCAATGAACAAATCTGTTTTTCTCTTTTCTACTACCCTTTTTATCTTCTATGCTCATACTGCGCACTAAAAATCTCAGAGAGAGAAAAGAACCTCGTTGATTTATGGCTCTCATAATAATGTCTAAAATGGACAAGAGCCTGCTGGGGCGGATCAGATCACAAAGACAAAAAAGTAAAGTGATGTATGGTTATGTTATGTTGTCTTGTTGTTAAGCTCGCTCGTTATACGAAAAAATAAAATGTGTAATGCAATGAGATTATCTACTTTGTCTTTTTCAAAATGGATGCATCATCATCAACAACGCAACGGCAGCAAAAAAACGCTGTTCCTTTATTTACTTCCATAAATGGACTCAAAAAGTCTACAGCCCAATATTTCATATTGGAAGACAGCTAAACTAATACAATTTTGTGAAGGAAATATAAACGTATTGTTCTAAATTACGTGAAGGATGCTGATGATGATGATGATTAAGGTAAAAAACGGACACATTTTAAGTATCTCTCTCTCTACAGAAACCAAAATACCAAAAACCAACCACCACCTCATCACATCCCATCCCACCGCAATCGTGTTTAAGCATGAACCCATGAAAGATTGAAAATCACGAAGGACGGAGACACATACATGCTTTGTGTTTGTTAGTTGATTTGATGTGATGCTCCTTCTCCAAGATGAAAAAATGGTTGAAATGATGTCGGCATTCATACCAGTAAAATGGAAGCACGTCCACGGAGGCCACAGGAGGTCGGAGATAATTGAAGTTTTTATTCTTCTCTCTCGAGGACTCTGGCACTGTTGACGGATAACAAATATATACCTTAGTAAGTAGAGACTTATCACAAACATCACATCTCTCACACAACCATGCATCCCATTCATTTTCATCCCACAATTCATTCTGTTTGTAAGTACTTATGGAGCTACGTACGCAATGTTACGTGGCTATTATGTAAAAGTGTTGTTGAAGAAGAGAGGAAGTTGTGATGTCACAAGTGGGGGAAAGAAGAGATGGGGTGTATGCAACAATAGACAGACAAGCGAAGAAGATAAAGTGCTTTTGAAAAAAAACGTAAAGAAAAATGGGAACTGGAGTGAACTGCTGCTGTCTTGCTTCTGGAAACTTGCTTACATATTATATTTACAAGTCATGTATACAAAAACTTTGAAAAGTTAACTGCTTTTAAATATGAATTTAATGCTTGAATTGGATTGAATTTTAAAATAAAAATCAGAAATAAAAACTTGACTGATTTTTGTGCTAAATATAGATTTACACGGTTTTGTATTAATTATAATTTGTATAGATGCCATGTGTACCCTATGCCGTATTATTTATATTATTAAGTTAAAATGAAGATCTGTAAGATGATTTTCGTCTTCCAGTGCAGCACGCATCAACCACGCTCATAAACAGACTTTATCATCACTAGCATATGCATAAAAACATATTTTATAAGCACACAGCAAAAAGATGCAATATCACATCACAAAGTACTTGTCTTTTGTGTCTCTGTCTCTGTGTTTAAAAAATGTAGAATATTTCTCATCGCAGAAGGAGGAGAGAAGGATGTATGCGGTAATGAAAGGAGTGTAATAATGATGGTGGGGATAAAATGGATGAAGGACTCACAACAATGTGCCCACGGGGTTCCTCATAATTCAGTGTCACTTGTGAACAATGGAGCTCATTTTTACCTTTCCATGTTTACCCCACGATAAGTAGACAATTTTGTTATTGTCAGTCTTGTTCTACCTTCATAATATGTTTGTGTTATGCAAAAAGGAAAATTGTAAAAGAGAAGCTTTTTCCAGAAGAGCTACTACTGATGATGATGATTCAGAATAATATATTGCTTTTACTGCTCCTTCCTCATGTTGCTGTTGATGATGATGATGTGATGCTTTCTAACCAAACCATTCCCATTGTTAGTATACATCATGTAAAGTAGTTTGTTCGGGTGATATGAAGGCAACTCGCATAAAAAATGTAAAGCAATATGAATTGCACGGATACCCTCATCATTACCATTATGTTTGTGAATTGCTGTGACCTCATCCCATTTATTATGCATTCCCTCTCCGGCTGGAACAATATCAAATGAGTGGAGCTGTGGAGAAGTTCCATTCAGTTTTTAGGTATATAAATAAATGTATCCCGTGTGTAATATATTATACCTTGATACCCCATTTGTATGCTCTTGTTGCAATAAAAACATGGTTGATAATCATAATCATCATAATAATAGTGCTCCATCGCATGGCTCATTGTGGATGATAGGGATGACAAAATGAAAGGAAAAAATAAATGATGTGAGATGTCACACGGAGGATTATTATGCGTCACCTTCCCTTTCGTAAATGAGCTCTGGAGTTGGTTCAATGTGTTTAAACGTCAACAATGAGACTGATATGGTCATGCTGTATGCTGGAGTGTGTTATTACTTGGGGTGATGATCACTAGGTTAAAAATGAAACGCGTGTGCTAAATATTTCGGGATGATGACTAAATTGTAAGATTAAAAAAGTAAAACGATTGTTCTAACTTGACATCAGTACAGCTATACAGCAGTTTACATTGGACCTACTACTAAAATAATTTATTTCAGGTTAAAATTAACTATTACCGGCGTTGTAAAATTCCCATAGACATCAACTTTAACTTCAGGAAAAGGTTTAGATGATGATACAGCAGTCTATGCTTTCGTTTCAGTTGCTGATTCAGGAAATGTACAAGAACTATGAATTTTCACGCATGCATTAGATAGCATCGACCGAAGCACAGAACAAACACTTTTTTGCGTCTTCTAATTTGCTGCAATTATGTTCTCCTTGTGTACTATGTGACTTGACTAGAAATACGGAGAATTACCAAAAAAGAAGGAGGATGACAAAAAAAAGAGTCAAATAAAAAGTTGAATGTACCTAACCAACCTCACCCAACCAGCAAAAGAGGAATCATGCATCTGTGTCGAAAGAGGAAACTAGAAAAATGTTTGATGTATTTGCAACAGAACAGAAAGGGCAAGTGTTTTGATGAAGTTGGAAGTACTTTGCTAATCCTCCGAATTAAAAAAAATATTGAGAAGCACATAGATAAACGGTCCCTTACTTATTTATTAGTACAATTAAAACAAGTGGAATGATGTTTTGCGTTTGGCTATGGGTAGTTTTCTTAACCTCAGTAAAGTCATCAGGTAATTCCATTAATTATCAACTTTATATTTTCCCGTGTCGATCAAAAATAAACTTCCAGTCTTTCAGGAATTTTCGACGGCCCAGACGTGTTTATCACTGTATCCTCCGAGCCAGATTGCGAGTCTCGCTCTTGGTACAAGCCTTGGTCCTGGTTTCAAGAGACCCTCTGCGACCGTCGTTTGGAGCTCAACTGGATAAACTTTGACAAGCTCTACTCTCCCTCAGCTCAAGATTCCGACTATGTAGGTCTTTTCTCTTGGGATCCCACCTCACCTTTCTCTCCTCAACCACCTCCACCTCCCCCAGAAAAGCACAAGTGTCCAGTTTCCTCAGTTTCCCAGGCTGCTCTGGGTTACTACAAAACCACAGCGAGATACGAGCGACGAGATGATTTAAGCCCTGGTATGAATGATCCCTGTTTCCTCGGCTATTGGATTGCCTATGTCCGTGTCACCACCGCCAAAGACAATGGGACGACAAGTACAAAGGTGCTGAAAAGCAACTGTCTCAAGCTCCATCCTTTCTGGATGGCTGAGCTGAGAGAGAGCATTGGGGATTTACCACTGACTTCCCTCATGATTCCTGGCACTCACAATTCCGGCTCGTGGGAAGTATACAAAGGCGTTGTGTCTGAAATTAATCCATTGTCCGCTTATGAAATCACGTAACAAAACAATCAACTATATTATACATATTCATATTTTACATCATGAGGATATTTATCCATCTACTTTTTTTTATGAAACGTGCACACGTTCCAGACAAGAGGAGTCCATTTACGACCAGCTAATGCATGGGATTCGGTATCTGGACGTGCGTGTGAGCTATCATCCCATTCTCCCCATAAATTTTTGGGTAAGCCACGAGCTCCTTCCCCAAATCCCACTGACAAGCTTATTGTCGGATGTGCAGCGGTTTGTAGAGGAAACGGGCAGAAGGGAAATTGTGTTTGTCGACTTTCATCGCTTCCACTCAGGACTCAATCGTCCAGAAATACATACTCAGCTAATTCACTTGGTTGACAGCCATTTAGGCTCATATCTCGTTCCCTACAATCAACCAGTTGGAATGCTCACTCCGAACCAGCTCTGGAAACAACGCGATGGGAACGGGAGCAGAACGGTTTTTCTGACGTATCCGGATCCTCTCGTACGGAAACAGTATTCATTTCTGTGGCCACCATTCCAACATGTATGTATAAAAAGAATTCAATAAATACCAAAACAATTAATCATTCGGGAAAGGGAACCCAATGAGATGAGATCATCATTATTTTTCCAGTCTTGGGCCAACACAAACAACATTTCCCAACTTGAAAACTTTCTCGGGGAAGACTTGCAAGTTTTTGGATGTCGTGGCCGCTATTGGACCTTAATGGCGGAGTTGACTGCCACGGCTTCGGATGTTCTCACAAGACCCCACATTGGATTGAGGGGAATGTCCCAGGACGTGAATCGGAACGTGACTTTGTGGTTCCGGAGAAAAGACTGGTATTCAAGGGCCATGGCTATAGCTTCGGATTTCTTTCTGGGGAATAATTTAATTGAGATGGCAATTAAGGCTAATGCTCATCGAGCAGTTTGTAATCTAAATGACAATGTAGACACCACAGAAAACTAACTATCTAACATCGAAGTAATTTACCTTCAGCTTTAGTTGAAATAAAATTGAAAAATTAATAAAAGAACGGCGTTGTTAGTCTTCAGTGTTCATTTTGATTTGAACGGCAATTTTAGCAGGATGAAAAATGTGAGCAGAGCTAAAAAGACATGACTGGAAAAAGCCTTTTCTCTCCGTCTGTCTCCGATAGAGGAAGAAAAGACTAATGGTAATTGATCGTGGAGAGAGAATAAAGAAGTTTTGGAAAACGAGAGAGCAACGGAAAAATATATATCCGAGCTCCAGCCAGGAAGAAAGCAAGTTAGTGAACTTTGACAGGAAAATGATGAGGTTTGTGTGTGTGCCGAGACGGAAATAAATGAGGAACAAGATAGAGAATACATTGAGCAGGATAACGAAGAGGGCAGAGTGGATTTCGACACAAGACATATGTTTTGACGGGAAAAAGAAAAGAGAGAGCTTTGAGAGGAGAGCTTCGTAAGAATGAAGGACTACTTGACTCTTTCCTTTAAGAAGAAGATGGGTAGGGAGGCAGTATAGCTAGAGTAAGAGTAAAAAACAAGTTTGACGTTGTTCTGATAGTGTTAAGTACGGGAGCTTGGGCTATCCCGTAAAAACACGTAGTTGAACAAGAAGAGACAAATGAACTTTGCTCTTCAATGAAGACAGCGTCAATTATTCTTATTCCCTTTTCGGTGGAAGTGAACCGATTCCGTTTTGGAGAGAGAAATGGGAAACTGGCTAAATGGAAATGTAGACTTGTGAATTAAAGCTAGAAACAAACTGCTGGGATATGGAGCTGACAATGTTGAATTTCTAGCGACTGATGCCTAAATTGAAAGGTACATTTTGCATAGGAAATTTCATTCTGAATATACTAGCACCCACTTTTAATTTTTTGGATTTCTACAAACATTTTTACTAGCTGCCAGCAGATGTACATGATGTAAATGATTATTAATTCTTTAAAAGTTGTTGCCAATCTTACCCCAAATTGTTTATTTCACGCACATGAAGCCTCAAACTTTATACATTGTTTGGATTATGCGCAGTTTGCAAAAGAACTAAAGCGTACATCATCGTAATATGTGCCAATCCAGAGTTGAAATTTATACATGTATGTCTGCTTGGAATATAAACAATTTAATTTTGCATTACTGGTTGGTGTTGATGATGTCAAGTCAATTTTTCAAATTAACAGTCCGAATTGTAAATACATAACCACATTTGCTTTCGGGCCGTTGATTATCATAAAACATTCTATATTATAAACAAGCAAGCGGTTGAGTGTTAATAGTAGTAAAAAGAACTTTAGGTGAATAAATATTAGGTTGGAGAGGCTTCTACAAGAACCATTCATCATTTTAATATGGTGACTTCAATTTTGTAAGTAGCTACCTACGCTTCAAACCAAGTGTGCTCCAATATATTAGATGACGATTTCCAATAAGTAAAAGCTATTTATTTTCATGAAAGCATGCTGCAGCAAACTTATTTCAAGCATGTTTTTAAACATGCTTATTGTTTGAATATTATGATGACAGAACGAATTCCATTTTAAAAGTTTAAAAATGCTCAGATATAACTGTATACTGGTGTTGAAAGCCGAGTCACGGATTGATTTCAATGTGACATTGTGGGGTATAATAGAGTCGGTGGAAGTTGAGCTACAAGGTGAACAATCATTTCCAATAAATAAGCAACAACGTTATTCAAAGAATTAAGCGTCATTAATACGTACTCAAAAGTCAACTGTCCTTTACTTTTACGGTTGTGAAGTGGAAAAGTACTAAAGTAGCAAATACTTATGCAAGGTAATTAATCATTTAGCCAGGTTTTTGCTAGTGCTTATCAACAACCGAATATTTGTGTTTAGCCTGACTGGCACTGACTGACTGACTGACTACCGTAATGTATGCACATACAAAAAATGATGAATATTTGTTTGATGATATGCCTGGGTAGATTTCGCAAAAGACTACATAAGAAAGTACAGCGAGCATTTTTAATATTCAAAACAATCATTTGGTTACGTAGCTTCGACTTACGACATTTGATAGATAATTCGGCAATATACTTAAAGTGGAAGTATAGAAACGTCTGGTATTGCCTGATGTATTATTTATCATCAATTTTCGCTATAAATATAAGGTCTCCAAGTATTCTTCAAGAAGACGGCATTTTAACTTAAACCCCGATGTTGAGGTTATGTATCATAGTTTTAAACTCTTAAGCTCTGTTTATACTGAAGTTTATCACCTTCAAAATGAGCTCATTTATGAGAGACTTTCGTATAATTTTTTTATATTTCACCAAGTTGGTGTCCAGCCCGGTTACTTTTTCTCATTTTTGGAATTCTCTGTATTCGTCTGACCAGCCAGCTCATAAAAGCTGGAGAACCCACTATCTCTACCTTTTCACACGACTACTTCCACTTATCAACCTCATTCAGGTCCTTCGGCTGCTTTCTCTGAGCCTGTGGGAACTCCACGTCAATGGAAGCGTGGAAATGTTCAGCTTTTTCGGTCTGATTCTTTGGTCAGGGGTGTTTACACCATTAATTTGCTACGACACAATTTTCATGCAATCAAAATTTCTAACAAGTTTGTTCCAAACTATGGACACTTGCAACAAAGTGTGGAAAAGGACGAGCTTGCATTTGAAAAAGGAAAATGTAACTCGTCTTCAATTCAACAAGTTGTTTAATATCTGGCGAATAATGCTGCACAATGTGACAATTGACTACATGAACTTGTTCAACATTGCTTGGAGTACTTATCGAAATCTTGAGAATGATCCTACCTTGCTTTATGCATCTATTCCGTGGAAAAATCCTTGTGTGGATGTGATCTACTGGATTCTTCTGCAAATCAACTTTATAATCTCAACGAAGCATGGTCATTATGTTAACCTTTCCCCCACTGGCATACTACTTTGAGTGTGTTATCAGAGCATTAGTTGAATCAGTGGAGGTTGGCCCCACTCCAAACTACAGAATGGAAGATATCATTGAGGACTACTCAAGTATTCAATTTGAAGTGAGAGAATTGCATCGAAACGGATTATCCAAAATACTTTTCATATTTTATGGAACTTGTGGACTCCAACAAACTATCGAGTCTTTTTGCATATTTCGGTTGATCAAGTATGGAGCTGGTTGGGATGATTATCAATTCTTTCTTCTGGATTTAATGGTGAAGCCACAAAGTCGTCTTGCTGACAATTAAACTTGCTGATAATTTATACCTATTTTTTATTGCAGTTTACATCAGGACGCGTGTTCCATGGATTGTACGCATTGTCTCGGGTAGATCATGCTTCACAGTCATTTCTCAAATCAATTAAAACCCAAATGCGTCGACATGCAGGTGAAATTCGAATGCGTTCCATGAAGAGCCAGTTTGTAAAAAAGTTGCGGATGGTGAAACCTGTGAGAATACAAATGGGACCTTGTTCTTGTAGTCGCAAACTCCCGTTGACAGGTGGAACATTGTATATGAATAACATTGTGACTACAGCTCTTTGGCCTTAGATGTGAAAACAATTTATTTTGTTTTGACAAAAAACTCGAAACTGATAATGATGATTAGTTATAATATCTTGTAGTTACACTGTAAGTACTAGTATCCTTATTATGGTTATGCTTAACTAACTGTCTAGCCTTATGACTGACTTTAAATGTACATTATGCTATACCCAAAAATATATTTTCCCACATTGTTCTATCTATCTACTATCTACACTTTGATATCAAAATTTGATTCCTATAAGAAATATGAAAATGTACTTAAATAAATTCAGTTTGAAATAATAATACTTAACGAGTATTGGTTATTAATTATTACGGTAATTTTCTTACCTAAAAATTCCATCAAATTCATATGCTTGTCAAAGGGGTCAGTCACAAACTTGATTGACTGTTTAAATCAGGCATTTGAATCGACATGCATATTAACGCATTGATTTAATTTTTAATTTCGACGTTATTGTAATCCCGATTCGAGTTGTTAATGTCACATTTTTAAACGTGAGATTTACACTACTTGTCACTAATAATCCTACTAAAATAATACGGGTTGTAAAATAACCGATATAAAAGAATGCTTGTTATAAAAAATAGCTCTTCATTTGTCGCCTTTTACATCTATGTCCCAAAATTGAATATCAGGATGGGTCGCAAAAATATTCACAAATTTTCAAATCACATTGGAATATTTGGTCGAAACAACATGCAGAAGTTTACCTCACCTTTGCGTCAACTTTCTTTCTTTCAATTATATTTATTCGTTTTTAAGAATGGGTACAAGTTATTTTAGTAGTTCCTTTCTCGTCTTCTATCCAAGTGGTTCGCGTGATCTTCGTCGTTTCATAGAAATTTCATCAAACACGAAAAGATGGAAATTTATGAGTTTTCCGGTTTTCGTAGGAGTAAAGCTGTTTACTTGTGTTGAATAGGCGTTTCATAGTTTGATTTCAACGTGACATTTTGGTGTGAAACAATAGCTACAAGGTAGAACAATCAATTTAAATATTTATTTAAATTCGGCAACATTGGAATTTACAAACTTAAACTTAATTTATAAGTACTCAACAGTCAAGTGTCTTTTACTTTTAGGCTTACATGGACATTTGTATTAAATATGCTTCGAAATTTAAGTGGAAGAGTGCTAAAAGTAGCGATTTCTTATGCATTTTAATTAATCAGTTGGCCTGGGTCGGGCTAGTGCCTATCAAAATCCGAATATTTGTGTTTGGCATGACTGGCAGTGACGTACTGTATGCATATACAAAAATTGACGAATATTTATCTGATGCTTTAATACCTTGCTTATGCACAGCGACTGTTTTAAATAGTCGAAACGACCATTTGCAATAAAAAACAACTTACGACTTGTAATAGGTAATAGAATATATAATCACCTAATATCTTAAGGTGAAAGTATAGAAACCTCTGGGTATTCGATGATGTATTAATTTCATCTAGTTTTGCTATAAGTGTAAGGTCTCAAGTTTTCTTCACAAAGACGGCATTTCATTCTGGAACTCAATGCTGAGGTTATCTATCGTAGTTTAAACTCTTTCAACTTCAGCTCTGTTCATACTGAAAGTCATCAGCTTCAAAATGAGCTCCTTCATGAGAGACTTTCTTATAATTTTTACTTACTACAGCAAGATTCTTGCTTCTAGTCCCGTTAGTTTTTCTCGTATTTCTTCCGACCAACCAGCTCATAAAAGCTGGAGAACTAACTTTCCCTACCTTTTCATACGACTACTTCCACTTATCTACTTCATTCAGGTTGTTTGGCTGTTCTCTCTTTGTCTGTGGGAGTTCCATGTCAATGGAAGCGTGGAAATATTCAGCTTTTTTGGTCTGCTAATTTGGTCAGGGGTATTTATACCATTAATTTGCTACGACACAATTTTCATGCAATCAAAATTTCTAACAAGTTTGTTCCGAACTTTGGACACGTGCAACAAAGTGTGGGAAAGGACGAGCTTGCACTTGGGAAAGGAAAAGGTAGCTCATCTTCAATTCAACAAGTCATTCAATATCTGGCGAATAATGCTGCATAATATAGCCGTCGACTACATGACCTGGTTCAACAATGCTTGGAACACTTATCAAAGTCTTGAGAATGATCCCACCATGCTTTATACATCCATTCCGTGGAAAAATCCTTATGTGGATGTGATCTACTGGTTTCTTCTACAAATCTACATGAGTACAATCTTCGGAAGCTGGTCAATTTTTTTCACCGTTTCCCCCACAGTGGCATACTACTTTGAGTGTGTTATCAGAGCATTAGTAGAATCAGTGGAGGTTGGCCCCACTCCAAACTACAGAATGGAAGATATCCTTGAAGACTACTCAAGTATTCAATTTGAAGTGAGAGAATTGCATCGAAACGGATTATCCAAAACTTTTCATATTTTATGGAACTTGTGGACTCCAACAAACTATCGAGTCATTTTGCATATTTCGGTTGATCAAGTATGGAGCTGGTTGGGATGATTATCAATTTTATCTCTTGGATTTAATGGTGAAGCCAATTAAGTCGGCTTTGTGACAATTAAATCTTGCTGATTAATTTATACCCATTTTTTATTGCAGTTTACAACAAGTCGTGTGTTCCATGGATTGTACGCATTGTCACGGGTGGACCACGCTTCACAGTCATTTCTCAAATCAATTCGAACCCAAATGCGTCGACATCCTGGTGAATTTCGATTTCGTTCCATGAAGAGCCAGTTTCTTAAGAAGTTGCGGATGGTGAAACCTGTGAAAATACAAATAGGACCTTGTTCTTGTAGTCGCAAACTTCCTTTGATAGGTGGACAGTTGTATATGAATAACATTGTGACTACAGCTCTTTTGGCCTTAGATATGAAAACAATTATTATTTTGTTTGACAACAACTCGAAACCTGATAAATGAATGATTAGTTATATTATCTTTTGTTAGATGTTACACATGATTCTAAAAAAAAAAACAAAAAAACAAAAAAGTACAAATAAAGTAAAGATCCAATAAATAATAAGAAAAAAAAAAAAGAAAAAAAAAAAAAAAATAAAAAAAGGATAAAATTATAGCATTCAAAACTTAAGAAAACTAGTCTTAAGAAACATATAAAAAAAAACTAAAAATAAGAAACTGAACATTAAAAAATGAATAACATATATAATGTTTACAAACCCAAAAAAAGTTTCCGCAATATGATACAAATAATTCATAACTAAATGATTAATACAATTTGATTCCTATAAAGAAAAATATGAAATGTACTTAATAAATTACAGTATAATAATACTATTAACAGAGTATGGTTATAATTAATTATGTAATGATAATTTTTGCCTAAAAATATCCATCAATTCAGTTTGTCAAAGGGCCAGTCATCAATAAACTTGTTGACAGATTTACAATAAGCATTTGAATTAAACAATCGCAAATATGACGCATTGATCCTTAATTTTTTAATTTTCATATGTTTTATGTAACTCCATTTTTGAGTTTTTAACTGTGCATATTTTTTTAAGTATCAGAGGTATTAACCTATAGTCTTAATAATCCGTCTCAAAATAATTGCTACGGTTGCCAAAATAACCGATTAATACAGAAAGCCATAAAGAAAACTGCAAAAGCAGAGCTGCGGATATACGTATAAACATCGATGCTTTATGCAGTCTTTCTGCTTGAAGAAAAGGCTTCGCCTTATAGAAAATTATCTGCCCTCTATCAGTTTGTCGCTTATCTACATCTGATGTCCCAAAATATAATATACGCCAGGAGTAGGTGCTGAGAAAATACTGACAGATTTAGATAATCCCATGCAAATGTTTCGGGCGGGAATGAACAACAATGCAGAAGTGATTACCTCACGTTAGCAGTAACTATTCTTTTTTCAATTAACATATTATTCTTTGTAAA
>LJIJ01001306.1:0-49281 GCA_001718145.1 Orchesella cincta
CATAATGACGCATGGATCCTAATTAATACATGAGAAAACTCAATGTTTTTTCAAACATCCTTAATATATTGTTATTTCAAAGCGGTTACGTGTTAATAAATCTTACATAAAAATGAGAAATATTACTGTCAACTATTAGGCTGAAACAAAATATATTCATATACTGAATATACAATAGATATTATCGATTCCAGGAAATGTGATCACTGTTAGTCATACGTACATGAATGATACTAGGTCTCACAAATTTTTGGAGTGACGAATAACAAGAATGAATAAGAAAAAGGTGAGACGTTGAACGCTGGAACAAGCTTCGCAAGTTTATTTTACGATTAACACTGTATTGAACAAAGGGCATGCAATTGCAAGCAACGGGATAAAAACGATCCAGACGACACAACTATTATGAAAAGATGAAAGTACTGCCATGTCAGTTAACTACTTCAAAGGTTGGACGGGTCTGCCAAAGGGCTCGCTGAGTAAAGGGACCATGAAACTTTAGTTTTTGTTCCGTTTATACCTACAGCTTCCTTTTGAGGAGCTTTCACTCTACAATAAGTTTTAAAAGCATGTTTGAAGGAATTAGACCGGAATCAAAAGAGATTTATTAGGGATAGGTGGAACTATTTCAGTCTGCTCATTCATGGCTTTTATTTCTATTTGCTCTTTTCATACTTTATTTTTATTTTCTTGGAAAATGGAACAGAGCTACGACTTTCCGTATAAATAACCAAGATCTATATCCAGACTCACTACCTGTCATCTTATGTTTATATCCAGTGTATTATAAAATGATCTTTACAATGCCCACTTTTTCCTCATGGAGGAGCCGCATACATAACAATAAAGAACTGCCTGACATGCTAGTTATCTAACGTGGAGAGAACCGTGAGGTAAATTTAACAGAAAAACATAAGAATAAGATTGTCAAAGCAATAGCTGGAAAAGTATATACTTGGTATACAAAATGGGTTCAATCATACAAAGATAAAATCTCGATAGTACCAGGAAATGTGAAAGCTAAACACATACGACAACTGACTTTTCGTCGTAGCATATTTAGGTACACAATGTTGCAGATGCAGGTGAAGAAATTGTGAATCTGGATGAAGGAGCTGCAAACATACTAGAATGGCTTGGGGAGGAGGAAATGATGTACATATGGAACAGAAGCGGAAGAGTGAACAAAAAGCTGCTAACTGAACGGTTGCTAAATCCAAACTCTTCTCGATGCCGGCTTCAAAATATTAGTCAGTCTATGGTATTAACATTCATCATTCAACATGACTATACTTCAGCATGAAAGTGTCTTTCGAGAACTTTTAGTGCCGAAAGGCAAAAAGTGAAATGGTGCACGCGGTGTGAAATTAAAGGGGCAACTCTCTACACTTGTAGTCATTCTCTAACAATAAAATACATCGTTTGAAGATGATAGAATATTGTAGTAGATATTTTTATCGAGAAATCTAGCTTGTATCCAAAACTTGATGACTTATAATTCATCCCAATTATGCATTCATAATGATTCATAAATAATGCAGTTGGACTGGAATCAATCTACTTTACTAATTAGTTAGGTAGAAAGCTATTTCTAATTTCAAATTTGTCATGCCATTATTTTAATGCATAAAATATCTTTTGTTGTGGGCTAAAGGTAGCATTCTTTAGGTTGCCTGCAATTGTTTACATCAATCTTTTTTTCCATTCATGCATCAGAAAGTTGTTGACAGAATGAATGCTCTTTCTGGTTGGTTATGCCATCAGTTCTACTATTCATTCGTTCAAAATTGGCTGGATGAAAGTCAACAAACATCTTCAGCTCATCCATGATCATGTTGCCTATTGTGCACTAACGTAACCAGATATCGTTCGTGTAACTAATTTTGTTGAAATTAAAAGAAACATCTTTTCACTCCTGCATCGCATAAGTATGGTAATTCTGTAAAACATGCAGTAATTTGAGTAACATGTGCCTACTTGTGCCATGCTTTAAAGTTGGACACGTTTATAATAAACTTGGTCGAGATTGAACTTATTGTACAAATACAATAACTTAAATGTGCATGTGTCACAAAACCAAATCTCGTTGACTCTCGTAATACTTATGTAATACACAAAGGTGGGCCAGTTTAATGAATTTATTATCAAATGTACTAAAAATATATGAACAAAGACAATATCTTTATGAGATGAAGTTACAAAGACTAATGAAATTTCGGTGAAAAATTTCTAAACTGCTTATTACCGTCTGTGGAGTCAAAACAAAGTATGAATTCTTTGAAAAACACGCTAAAAATAGTTGACCTGTGTGAACTATCGTGCAGGAGTAGACATTTTGATAGCCATCTATACAACATTTGCTTTGATTCAAGATACATTCATGCATATCGACATTAGTCTAACGCAAAATGTTTCCCTGAATACTTAGGCTCTACAACTGTGAAAGTGTGAAGCATTTACCAAATCATCATCATCAGTTGGTATCCATTTCGCAATTAATCATCTGCGAAATAGCTTGATTACCATTGATGCTTCACTCACCCAGCATCGCGTGTTTGTATGAGGAAGTTTCCAATTCACACTACGGAAGTAATGCTGTTAAGTGACTCACTGGTTCGGTAGCCTTTGCAATTTACGATACTGACAGTAATTATGTAATTACTGAAGAGGCAACTTACTTTTATCTCTATAGGACATTTAAGCCTTTCGTTGCACCACAGAAATGGTCTTGTTACAAAACAAAGCATCAACTAATTGAGTAGTTAAGCCCCTTAGCTATAAATGAGTTGCCGAGACTTAATGTATGTAAAGACATAATATCGTTTTGATATTATCGTATAGTATCGTACAGTAAGTCGTGTCTTAAGTCACAAGTGCAAGCAGAAAGTAGTATTATGAAGTTATAAACACACTTAACCATTTTACCTTATCATTCCTGAATAAATTATCAGATCGATAACGAAAGATTCAATCAATAAATCAGTTACTTTATTATATTCACACTTCCGAGTAACCCGAAAACCTCTACTCAACACTTAACCAGTGTTCATGTTGCTGTCACAGTATTGTTTTATTGATTCGTATAAAAACACAAATGTATACAAAGATTCATATAATCTTCGATGAATCGATTTAAGACAAAGATAAATCATGCATACACGCATAAAAAGGAGCATTGTTTGTAAAAAACCATATGTTATCACAATTTATAATTTGCTGTATAATAAGGTGAAAGCAGAATGTCCAGTATTGATTTTATTACTTACAACCTGAGGAATATAAATGAGAAAAGATTTTTACCGTTTTCTTATACGTTTTACAGTATAGCATGTAAAATAAAATTATTTCTTTCAGCTCCTGTGGCCAGATGGTTGAAATTCGTCGATAAACCCTTGCTGACAGCAGGAGCTCTTACATTCGACTACACTGAGCCAAAGACGGAAGCGGAATCTGAGTATTTTTTAACAACCCGAACTGGTTTCAGTTTTAAGGAAATGGTGGAATTCATTATGACATATTTTGACAGGTAACGTAACACATATCAGCAAGTGTTTTCAGCGAAATGTTAATTTGGTTGACATATGGCTTTTGTTCTAAATTTTATTTTGCGGAATTTTCATGTTTCGCTTACACAAGCAAACATTAAGTGCAAAAAAAATTGATTTGGATGAAGGAGCTACTCAATACGTATTGTTAAGGTTTGTAATGTGTGTTCATGATGTGCCAACTGTTGGTAACACACCAGTTGTGAGCATTTGCATAAATTTCCAGTATCAAGTCTTTCAATTAGTAGTTAGTTTTATTTTTATGCCTTCAATCCAACTGAATTTTAATATTACATCGGCATTCAAGGATTTTTGCACGGTCGTGATGAACTTGTAAATTCAAAAAAACATATTTTCTCAAACACTTGTATTATTAATGACATAGAAAGCAGGTTGTTGGTAGCTGATGCAAATCAAAAAATATCAACCGACGTCAATATATTTAGAATATATTTCACTTGAGAACACACGATATTGATATTTCCTCTCGCTGCTCAAAAATACTTCAATACACCAGCACTCCAAATATAAACATCATTACTATATTTAACTACAGATTTAACTGGAGAAAGGCCTTTTTGATGTACGACAAAGAGGACATGAGAGAAGTGTCCGGGAACTACACTTGCAAATTCTTCATGGAGACCGTTGCACAATACCTCAAAGAAAACAAATGGCCTTTCGGTAACTTTGACTTGAAGACAAACAATGTGAATGCAAGTGTGAAAGAAACTCTTGCCAAAGAGCTCGGACTAAAATATTCAGGTAAGAGAAAATAAAAACTTTCTTCCGCCACCTCTTGCTCTGCCTTACCATTTTTCTCACTGCAAATATCGCGCCACAGCTTTCACCTACGTTGCTATCTGCTGACTTTGCTAGATGTACGCTATTTGAATAGGATTTGTGTTGGTTTCAACAACTTTACGTATGCTTGAGTAAGTCTGTATGCTTTCAAACTTATTGAAACATTCTCAAAGAGTTACCAAATATTAACCACTCGAAGTAAATTGCAATAACTACTTATGCAGTCCACCCTACTACATACAACATAACAATAATACCTTGTTCCCATTAACAAAAGTCTGAAGGTGGAATTGCAAAATATCTCCGTGTGATCGTCACATGAAGAATATTCTTCAAAGTTGTTATTAATACCTAGGTATGCTTTCCCAACTTTTGTGTACTCAATGAACGACATAGAAGAGCTTGAAATGTTAGCAGAGTATGTGTACAAAACAAGTAGGCCATTAGAAAACGTCGGTCGCTTCTTGCAGATCAGAGCGTCTAGTGATAATGAAAACAACTCAACGCGTGGTTTTGATGCTTATACGCTGTTAAACATCACATGAAGAAATATCGTCGTCAGGGAAAAAGGTGGAGAAACAGAGATTGGGATAGTTGAAATAAGTTTGATGATTGATGAGAAAAAACCACATTATATGTGTACAGCACACATATTTTTCTTGCTTATTTGCTAATATCGCTTCTTGCCAAGGTTAATGCTACATCAATGTAGTTGGAGACACTGAAAGAAAACAGTGGATGACAGTGAAAGAAAGGGAGCTTTCTGCGTACTTCAGCACTGGCCTATTTATGTCTCTTGAGCAAACAGGTTAAATACAGGGTGATGTAAGGTGGAGGATGGAAACTGTACCAAAGCAATCAACAAGACAAAACAATGAAAGGGAAAGCAATCTGTCGCAAAAAGCCCAAATTTGTCCGCATAAATTCATTGATTTATCGATTGGTTTCCCTATTTACTTTCTTCACATTGCCACAAAATGAATAATTCAAAATCGGATACCCTTTCTTTTAAGGAGGTATAAGCCCATAGTAAAACTAGGTATTGTAAACATATCACCATGATTGTAAACAATGACCAATGTCTTTTGGACACACATTTTAATTGAAGAATGGGACTCGCGATTAGACCTTAGCTATCTCTATAGATGTGTTTTTAACTACGTAGCTAATAACTTGTGTACTGTTGTCGCGAAAAAGTTTCAACGTGTTATTAAATTTTGTTGCAAAAATAATGCCACCGTTTTTGTGATGATGGCGTAGCACTTGTTTTTATTGAAGCCATGCATCACATCATGTACTATGCTGGTGCTAATTCTTTAAAGTTTTGTTTGATTCGCATCCAATTTCAAACAAATGTATAATTGAATGCGCGTCTTGTGGTACTGCAGTCGGTGTAAAACCACTTGAATGGTAGTGATTGACAGAGGACCAGGGATGGAGTGGTAGTGAATGGAATGATCACTGAATGATGTTTTGATGCTTTTGTAGATACACGAAGTATGGATGGATACTTCCCTTTTTCCTTACTTTGCCACTTGTGCATTGTTAGATAATGGAAAACAATGTTGTCAAATGTTTACAAAGGCTTGCCTCTTCAAGCAGAGCTGATGAAGTGTTTAGTATCAACTTGTTCGTCTATCACTTTATCACTTCCGCACTGTCACTACTGGAATTGGGCTATATTTATCTTATTCCTGTTCGTTTCCAACTAATGCATTCGAAGGACTCGCTGTTGTTTCATCTTTTCATTTCGAAATTTTAGCAAATTCCAACTTTACTGTCATTTTAAAAACTAAATTGATCAATGCTCAAGTCTTCAAAGAAAAATATTTCATGGATAGAGATTCAGTACCTTTTGAGATCATCATTATTAATTGGCTTACTAAATAGTGTCAATGCTTAAAACATAGGCACATTGGTGATATCAAATTATAGTTTATTTTTGGCAAGAGTAAAAGAAAATCGTTGGTTGGGGTATGCTAGTCAGTCAATTGAAGTAGTTGTGCGGTTTTACCATAATCCAGTAAGCCGTTGGACACCACTCTTCTCATCAAATGTTATCCGCCATGAAAACATATATCCGTCGGGTTTGAGAGTCCTCTTAGCTCTGTACGTGTGACAATAATTTGGTGTGCAACGGTAAAACAAGACTGTCATTGTCTTGGCACGTAATATAACTAAAACAATGGCTTGAGTACCAGCTCAGCTAGCAAAACACACTTGAAAAACGAAGACAATAATCTGATCAATATAACATTCATGAGTCATATTGAACTGTCAACGGTTTAGTAACTTATCTGCAACCAAGCCGTCTCCCCCTCTTTTCATTTTTATGCTCTCAGAATGTAGTAAAACTTACAGAGAACAGCCATGCATAAAAAGTTGGTTCCATTGATAACTTACTCACCGCTTCGCACTACATAAATGGAATGATGGTAGTTAATCTTAGACCAGCTGGTCATTTATGCAATTATGGTGTAATTGTATGAGCAAGTAAGCTTACATGTCCATCATAAAATTGTTGAAATAGAAAAATTAGTAGGCTTCCTTGGAGTCATCAGACAGTTCGGTTTCGTGAGAATCGATAAGTTTTGTATTTACATTTAAAGATGAAATATGACATGTCAATGACTTTATAGCAAATTTTTTTTAAAATGAGGAATTAAAAAAGTGAGTTACGCCTACATATATTCTTTTGCATTTTAACTCAAGGTGTAGTTGGTAGGCTGCATATTATGTGCGTAAAAATTATGCACGAGTTTAATCGAGAACAACAGTAGACTCCAAAGTCACACTCACTCAATGAAGTTAAACTCCGTGTATGAAGTGTTTTGTTGACTGAAGTGCTGATTTGATGCATGATGACGATGAAATGATGTGATAAAGATACGCAACGAAACCCCTTTCATTTCAATTTGAATCAACTGGTCGGTTATCATTCTATTATTTTATTGTTTATAAAGATCCATCGACTATCTACTGCAGACATGTATATATGTGTGTATATAACGCACTTTGTGGCAACGGCTGGGGGAAACGACTGAATTTATCATTTATACATATTTGTACTATTGGAGTAAGTACATACGTATACGCAAATAGATGTACTGAAGTTGTAAAATGGGATGGAAAACCGAATAGTCCTGTATTTATCATACAACTCTCGCTTTTTGACTGACTGACTGGTCTCTTTTCTTACGTTCAGTAATAACGTAGTACTACTCCTCCGTCACATTTTTAACATTTTACGTTCATCTGCTGATTCAGTAAATAAACTGACTTAATTTAGACCATGCTCATGTCCCTAGGGTTGTGTAATACGTATTTATGTGTATACCAATTCCATTGATGTGCCACATTTCCTAATAGTAATTCGAACAGAATAGAAAGTTTGTATCATTGACTCTCGTTTCTGCCATACTTCGTTTCATGTGAAAAGCACGCAAACCATGAGTATTCGGTTCAGATAATAAAAGTTTGTATGTTGGCCTTCAAGCTACAATCTAATCGGCAACACAAACTAACATAATGTAGCACAGTAAACAGATCCATACACATTTAGAAACATTACGCTGCCTCCACTGTGAACTGTGAACCCATGTGCTCACACAGCGTGGTAGTATTCGTTCCAAAATATTCCACAATATTTATTGAACTGCCGACTTAAAGCTAGGCAAATTAAAGCAAAGTTGGAATGCAATCATGCAAAAAGAGCTAAGTAAAAGTGTTAGCTACGCTTGCAAAAACTATTCTTTGAAGACCGAGAGGCAAAAAGTTTCATTAAAATCTATAATGTACACACATCGATAGCTGACTTTTCGTCCATGACATGAAAACACAAAAGTGTGGTGCTATCCCAAGATACTCGGACAGTTTCCATTAGCATTTCTTGTGAATGGGATAATGAAAAAGAAACCTTCCAAAGTTTATCTAGTTGTTGGTGCCGGTTTAAAGACATTTCTCACAACAAATCCTTTGTCCTGATGTATACCAAAACAAAATTCAGACAAGAAATAGTTACGGTCAATTGTCTATGTTGGTGGTTGTGAGTCATAACTCGTAACGTAACCCATTTTTATTTTCATTCATTCTGCAGAAAATGAGCGAGGTGAAACAAGCTACACCCACGCATCTGTATTATTATTAAAGAGTATTATTATCCCAAGGGAAATCTATTCACTCCATCCACATCTTCCAAGACAGACCACACAATACAATGGAATGCCTAATGACAGGAAGACAGTACAAAGGCTAATTGTAATGTTTTGTTTTTGTTGTACTCGTTGTCCAATCCAGCCTTTCATCTCATGATATTCAAATTATGCGCTGGTTTTGTCAATAAAAACGAAAAACATGTTTTGGGCTTGATTCTTGCATCATTAGAGTCATTATGGGTGCATTGGCAAATTAGGACTACAAGAAGGAAAGAAAATTGCATGTTGTATTTATTAGACAAGTAGAAAATTGCTAAAGTTTGGTTCATGCTGTTTACAAACTGCAGTAGGATCATAATTTTCTTTCGTTCTCTGGCAGTTGCGAACAAAAAACAGAGTGGCTGACTCTAGGGTTGCTTTTACGGAGAACCGAGTTTTATCTGAACATATGACCTATTTTGTGGTCGTTACAATTGCCGTGCAATGACAGTGACGCAAGTGAGTCTCGGAGAAAGTCAAACGAAAACCAGTACAGTTCTAAGGGGAAAGCATTTTTCCATTAGCACATTTTTCTATTATTTGTTTATCTCCGCTCACCCGTGCCGAATGTGGTGTGGTAAGCGTTGTGAATAATAATGAATCTGGAAGGTATAAAGTCTGACTGAAGCCACATAAAATTGCTCAGGACGGATGGGAGTGTGAAGACTTTCGGTGTTGTACCATACGAGAGAGTTTTCTACAGCCTTATTACTGGTGTCATTCTTTATCTTGGGTTTGACAGTTGTACTCTATAGTTTTTATGTTTGTGTTGTTAGAACCAGTTCATGAACCATTTCCAATGACTTTCATCCATGTTTACCATGTTCTGAATCTTTGATGCATGAAAAGTCAATATTGTATCAAATTAAGCGAAACACAAATGAAATGAAATAAATTTCATTGAAATCAAACTTGAAGTATAGGTTTAAAATTCAAGTTTTTGTTATTAGCAAAGTTTAGGCAAAAAACAGTCGAATTAGAAGATGTAGCACAGTAGTTAGTTTTAGTTAAATTTAATCTTACTATATCACTATAGTAACAATTTGTTCGCTTATATGAGCAACATGTTAGCAGTCATAACTCGTCATAACTTTCACCCTGGTTTTAGCAATTAATTACCACTAGCTGACAGTTATTGCTGCCACACTACTAAACTATATTAAAAGTAGTATAACAGTTCAAATATTTACTACTCATTGTATTTTATAAGGACATCGAGCTCTTTCGTATAATCCGATTTACATTCCAGGCACCCAATAAATAGCCTAGAACCCATTTCAACACACTTCGAATGGTGATGATTAATGTGCTTTTATGACAAACAGTATTCACAAACAATCCTGTTAATCTAGACTCTGTGACAGTCTCTGTTACCATCAATAATGCACTTTTTCAACTATTGTGTAACTGTTATGGAAAAGAAGAAATATTTACAATCTACTAAAGGAAGATTCATCATTGGAAAAAATGTGATGAATAAAATAGCGTTGAGTCAATTTATAAAGCAAAAAGGTTTGTTGCTAACCAAAACCGACCACCTGTAGCCTTGCTTTTTTACTGTCATCCATGTTATTCTTATATACATGACTAGCCATAGTTTTGAGGAAAACAGCTCGACAGTTAAAAATACTAGTTCCGTTTCCATTTCGTTAGACGACCAATCAGAAAGACAATCGGAATAAAGTGATTTCAGAAGCTACCCTTTGTGCTAATAAAACCTGATGTGTGACGTCAAGGAAAGTAAACGACATCATATTAGTTCCCTGTTGGACTTCGTAGTCAAGTGAAAGTTGATTTATATAGAAAAGAAATCAACCTTTTAAATAATAAGCATTGCGCAATATTTTAAATTACTTTTTCGACTTCAGAAGTTATTAAAAATGGCTTCAGTTCGCATTTAATGCTATCGGACTGGTATTTTTGCAAAACAATACATACAGCTCACAGTACAGTGACGAAAGCTTAATACTCATTACATCAAATCTTAGTTGTCATTGTAAACTGAACGTGCTAATGTGTTCTGACTTCTGATACGTCTTGTTTCCAATCTCTTACTTGAACGTCACTACATAAACCAAAAACCTGATATAGAAAGTCATTCACCTGTCCATCCATGAAGGACAGTATGTCTGGTTTCAGAAGCTACTTTCTTAAAAGTCTCGCTTCAATTACGTCTTCTACTTTTCGTTTCCGTGTTCAAAAGAACGTTCCTTTCCTTGACCACCAGAAGAAGGTTGAAGGCTAGTCGAAGGCGCACGTACAATAATACCGTGCTGTAATTTAAAGGTGTCTGTAAATCGCAAAATATGATTCGACACCTCTATCTTTTGCGACTTTTAATTGGAAATCCTTTAAAGCTTTCTGTTTCTGACATGTCCCCATAAAACTTGAGACTTTTTGTCAAGAAACCACGCTTTAAATTGAGTTTTGCTACTGGCAATTAGTGATGAACATAATAGCCGATTGATAAAGCAATTGAAAAGAAGAAAGATGTTGATGGAAATTTACAATAGTTTGAAGATTTTTCGTTTTGCTATCTTGAGAAGCATTTGTTCAGTGCAACCACTTTGCGAGAATAGATTTTCTGTCTTGGTTTTACTTAATAGAAGTTTCCCTGAACTAAATAACCATCGAGACCAAGTCGCTACCGTGTTACCGTGGACGTATCATTATTTTTGTGCAACGGTCTCAAATGAACTATTAAAACGATGATATGGGAAGGCAGTTTTATCATAATAAATTGTCACTTTGAAAACTTAAAATTACGCATTTATTTATGATAACAATAACTGCTTAATAAAGCGTACGGCGTTTATTTCCGGTTTTGCCACATGTTTATTCTCTGCTTTTACCGAAATTCAAAAGCTGCTGCATAGGAACTTGCAGTTCTTATTATTCCGTCGTTTTTTAAAAATGTTACGTTGATACGTGTGATAAGAATAGCATCATTTGAATGCATTCCTTAATTAACTGTTTGAGTACAAAGACCTGAGTATCACATAAAAGAGCTACTTCCAAACTAGTTTCATAGTTGTTCAAAGTGAAAGAATAGTGTTTCCGGTTGATTAAATTCCAGTAACTAAAGCTATGAAAGTTGGAACGTATTTGTACAAAGCATCAAGTAGTTTGACAAAAGCGTTACAAATTTTAGTACATACAATTTCAATTCAAAAACAATTCACAAACTGCATTGATGATATAGCAATCTTCTAATAATATGTTTGAAGACAGAAGGTATTATTATCAGTAGACATTGTTGATTATACCATGCCACTCCTTATATAAAATGAGTATATACTATCATCATTTTCTTAAAAAGCATATATCCATACAGTACTATTCACCTGCTCGGAGCCCTCATCTTATATAGCCCCTTCTTTCACATCAAAATACTCATTTCAGCAGTAGCCAAGGTTCCAAGCCGATAGATTGTACTAGCGTTATGCCTTAAAGTATTGTCAATACAGTCAGTAAATAATTTTTGCATGTATGAAATTATCTGCGCTTGTATCACAACATGTTAAATATACAGTAGCACAATGCCTCGATATTAATGCAATATGCAAGTCTATCAGATATGCTGCTAGGAGTTGTGCAATAGAGTAGCCCATAAAATTAAGATAATGACGAATTTGTCACGAGTTCATAGTCTCAGATACGAATGCATAACAATCGATTTATTTAGTTCTTTCATCTCGCAGTTACTGATAAAATGGCCAATTGCCACCTTACTGAGTGCATCATTCTGCATCATAAAAATTTGAGCAACCACTGCACTGTATATGTCTGAAGCAACTCATGTGGGAAGAACGCAAATACTGAAAGAGCACGCTACACAAAACAGAATCTAATCACTTGGAAGGAAGAGAAGAAGACTGATGAGACAGGCTCATTCTAAAATTGAGTGTTAGAGTGATGGCCACGCTGAGCTGAACGAAACATGCATAAAACCAAAGCACTATTGCCACCAATACTTTATATTAGTGAAAGCAGTGGATGGAAGCATCAAATATTGGAATTCCCTTTCGTCGGCGATTCACAAAATTTGTAAAGAGCAGAACATGTCAAGCAAATCGCTACAACGGTATAACGGGGAACGTGTGTGTTAGAGGGCATACTTATTTAAAGTCGTCCAAAAACCGAATAGCGCCATAGGTGTTAGTTGTAATACTCCCACTTCTTTTTTTATGTACTTTGCTGTCCTAAAATAAGGAACGATGCATTGAGCTAGAGCAATACAATATCCCTGCCTCTATTTAGCGAACCAGCTGTGCGTCATCAATAGATACTTTCCCCACTATTTCTTTAATAAAAGAAAATTTGTATTGAGTATGGTTTGGAACTAGAATTATTTGCTTTGAATAAGAACTAAGTAATGCCGTAGCAAGCCTAAATAGTTGATTGTCAAAGGTTCTAAAAACCCTTGTGACTTCTTAAGACTATTGGCAAGAGGCCGTGATGGTTTCTTAGACTTCGCTGTGAGAAACCGCTAGCGTCTCGTAATTCCAATTCCCAATTCACGACTCTGTCAATTTTGACCCTATTTCAAGTATACTTTTATTTTTCATTTCATCTAGAAAGCAGAAATTTACTAGATGTACAAAATGCATAAATACGTACTACTTGTAATAGTATATTGTAGTTTTTGTGTATGGCATAAAATATTGAATTTGAAGTTCCCAATGCTCACTGTCCATTTACGCTTTTCCTTCGATACAAGTTTCAAAATTCACTGTTGCAGTCTTGCGTCATTGTTGCTGGGATGTTTCTTTGCGAAAATAGATTTTTGACTGACAGCTATGCACCCAAGAGCTATATCTCTGGTTTCAATCTACTAGTTGAAGTGCAAAACTGCGTCAGTGTTCTCAACTTCATGAATCTTTCATTTCTGACTTTCATATTACATATAATGTAGGTTGGTCTAAACTATTTGACAACATCTGCAAGTTGATAAATTTTAAAACGAATTGTCTGAAAGACGCTGATTTATCACGACGTATCGTTAGGCCAATTTTGCATTTGTACTGTAGTTACGATACCATTCATGACTCGTTTTTTTATTAATTTTTAATAAGAGACAAGGCTGGAGGGAACACGTTACAAAATCGGGGTTTTGTCCGTCAATGTAACTTATCGGGGTTTTAAATGATTTATTCAACGTCTGATGTATTACGTGTGTGGTCATAGGCCGTGTCGTAAAAACCTCCTTATCCGAGCTTCATTCCTTTGCTCAATTAAGCATGGATTTTTGAAGATACGTGAGACTGTTGTGGCTTCCAAAATTTGTGCTAGGGCAATCTGAGAGTAGACGAAAGCTTGAAAAATGAATCAGTTTGCTTATCGTTTTTATGTTACGTAGCTTTGACTATGACTGATGTATACCACTCTGACTTTGACTATCAGAGAACATTTATATATTCTGCAATTCACATACCAATTTAGTACAATGAAGACTTTAGTTTTGAAACAATGAAACAAGCTATGCGATAAAAATGCGTTCCTGCTTACTATATGTACCTAAAGAGGCACATATTAAGAAGACTTTGTTTCTTGTCTGTCTGTAGGTCTTTTGATTGTGCACGGGCACAAAATCTACTTTTTGAAATTCTGATTTCCCTAATCCACGGCTTAGGTCAAAGCAAAGAGCAAGGTCTAATACGGACTAAATTGGGCAACGGACACTTGGTCAAATGTCGAATATTTTAACAAATGCGTTGTGATACATCAATCAAAAACTTGCAAAATAGATTGTAAATGTGCTTACAAAAAATGTTGGGTCAAAGGTCAAGATTAATTGGTTTTCAAATAACTTATTACTTATTATGATACTTAATATTATTATTACTTATTACGTATGCTCATGATCTTTCGACAATCAACAGGTTATAAATTGCGCAACGGTGTATCCTAAAGGTACATCACTACATCTCGAGTTTTCGGTTTTAGTCTTGACAGAAATGTTTTTTTTGTACCCAGGGTACAGTTATGAATAGCCCTCACGTTTGAATGTTACCAATATTTTTACACGCGATAACAAATCTTATACATGGAATTCGTATCCATTGGAAGAGTGGTATATACGGGTAATATGATGGCTACATTGCACTTACAGTTTATACAATAATTCGCAAAAGAGCTGCAATGTTTCCAACTGCCGACAGGGTAAGTGTTCAAAATGCGTAAGATAAGTAATGTAGTGTGTTCTAGATTTGTAGCGCAATTGCTTGTATAACATGACCAGGCAAATGACGACAGAGAAAATATCAAAATAAAATCAGAGAATAGACAAAGTTTTGGTTTTAGGTACATTCTTATGCAGAAATAGATACGAATGAAGGATAAAATATATTGATAGCAAACTTTCATCGTCTCATACGAGAAACTTTCAAAGTTTTATAACAAGAAATAAATGGGAACAAAAATGTTTCCTTCCTTCATGCAACGTAAAGATTTTTCTACTGGAGTAGTCAATGAATTTCTTAAGGACTTTATCCATACATTCTTAAAGGTATTTCACACTTTCACATTTCATCCTTCTCCCTATTTATGCATATTGTTCTTTCTTTTGATGGAGTTTGCTATTACTGACAAAAATGAATAAAATTCTTCAAGCTTTTTAATGGAACTGTCTAACTGCATGCATGAAACAAAAAAAAGTATCATTTTTACAGAAACAATTGTAATAGTAATGAGTAATGATAGTGCCAGCTTTGAACAAACCTATTCACTAAAGTAGCATGGTTCAAATATAATGAAGAAGCATACTTACAGTATGCAATTTTCTGTTCGCTTTATTATTGTTAAAGTATCAACTGGAAAGAAAATTCTCGTTTTTACTCAAACTAAGATTTATCCAACTGCATCCTCATAGCCAAACATACCAATGCAAATATTTGGTAGGTAATGGCTAACATAGACGGACAGACAGATGAGTACCTGTATCAAAAATGCTGAATAGTCAAAGAAACACAGAAAGTCCTAATGGTAGAATAACAATCGAAAACACAATTTCACTTTAGTAGAAATGAGAAATCATAGAGGAAATAAACGTGAACTGCTTCAATGATCTATGGAAAATGTGTGCGTTTTAACCCATGCATAGTTTTTCCGAATGGAAAGATGCAGGATGCACTCATACATATAATTCATGACTACATTCAATAAAAGAGCAATTTTGTACGTGAAGTTTTTCTACAGAAAATAAAAAGACGGGCACGAATAAATTCCTTAGGAAAGTTTACTTATGTAATACATGTCATAGTAGAGAGGGATACAGTCATATACTCATTCCACTGAATGAAAATGGTGTAGTGTTTTTGAATTGAACAGCAGAACACATAAATCTATCAACTAAGCTTTTCGCAATCCTTTTTATTTTTCCGCTACACAACTTCAAAATTATGGTATCAGTACGCACATGCATATTTACCATACTGTAGGCATACTCATGCACAATGTACTATCGTATGCTGGTAAAAGTGAAGCTCGAAAACTGTGCATACGTATTAGTGTCTTATCCTTCCGAATGATAATGATCATGAGAAGCTTTACCAGTTGAAGTAACAATACGGTTGAAAATGAAGATAAATGTTGATATTGTCAGTTATAATCCTAGTTTATATTTGAATAGAAAAGTGTAATATTCATGGGAGAAAATGAGCACTTTTCAAAGGAAGGCATAATTATAGTTCCAATAATCCTCTGATAGGTTGATACCACACACGATGCTGTAAAAATTTGCGTATGGTGCTGAGAATCGGTTCACACGGTTTCAAAACATTCAAGTTTTCCTGATATTGAAGTTGGGTGTTGGAATAAAGCCGAGAATGTATTTGGTTATTAAAGAATCGCATGGTTGTAGCAATAGAGTGAATTAGTCCAAGAGGCCTAACACAGTTTTTAGACGAAGGGTATGTTATAACACTCTGCTTACGATAACATCTGGGAACGATTGTGTGCATGTTTACAAATTTTATTTTCTCGTACAAAAGGTGTTGAATACATATAAACGATAATTTTCTTTTGAATTTTGCGAAATCCATATAAAATCGTTTATAAGTTAACAGACTAATTTCCAATATACAAAATATGGAAGCATGTGCATGCATTTGAAAATGGGGATTTTCTGTGTTGCCTAACATAATCATTAACATCATGAGAGCAACACAGACGTCCGCTAGAATTTTAAAAGACATGTGTGAAATGGAAATTTGATGTTGTGAAACAAAAGAACAACTAGAGCTTTGTTTACTTCAGAAGAAAAACAACTGCCTCACACTTTTATGCAGTGTATTGTGTCAAGGATGTTTACTCACACATATTTTTTGTACGTTCAAACATGAACGTTAGAAGAAAACACTATATTTATGTTACCATCATGAGCAGTCAACACGATGACGGGTTTACCACATCCAAGTTGTTCAAATAATATCAGCTTATAAAGTTGTTAAATAAATTTTTCAATAACTATATTGTTTGTTCCCTTTTCTTAGCTAACATTTTTGAGTTGGAAAGCAGTTATAGTGGAAAACGTAGCCAAGTAGGTTTTTTTTAAATTGTGAGGAATTCTCACTTGTGGGTAAGAAGTGTTTTGGTTAAGTAACAGCATCTAGTTTTAGGTCATTCTTGTTGTCGGATTTTGAAATTTTATTCATGGTCACACTTGAGAATAGGATGATAGGACGAAGACGGAACTAAAAATGACTGGAAATACATTAACTTATTTGATGGTAGGGCGTGTCAGTATTTACGACGATAAGTTTTCTACTAGAAAAAGAGCAAAATCTATTCAATTTGTCACATAAACGATGCATTATTCATAGTTGGTACAAGCTCAAAGTTCACCCGAAGAATAAAATTTTGTTTTGATTTTGATTTTGTACCAATAAAAGTCTTGACTATGACCTTAATTTAAGGAGCGCTAGAAACCCACGAAAATCTCGATGCAAAGAGCGTGAACGGCATAGATGATATATTGCGTACACATCAGATAATCTCTGTCACATAAATAACAACATACACAAAGATTGGTCAGGATTAATCATTTGCCAATGCCAGTCATTTGGGATTATGAACTCTATCAACAAATAAACTTCCGATTCAACCAAGACTCTATCGATTTACAGTATAATAGAAGCTGTGCAAGATTTAGAATGAGAGACCAAAATCAACTGGTTCCTTTCATACCCATGACGAATTGAACAAATGCTTGGTTTACAATCCATGAACTAATATCAGACGAGTATGCAACTACTGTATGAATATTTAGCCGATTTAGGTGTACCCGGCTTAGGTGAGACGGCAGCGCAGCCTTTTGACGGAATTCACATTCTTTAAAGAAACTACACTGAGGAATAGGACAAAGTACTACAAAATTGGAAAGTCGAGACAACTAGCGTGTTCCTTCTTACAAATACAGAGTGCATATTAGCCATCGTATTAGAACTTCGGGCAAGAAAGTGCCCGGTACGTTACGCAACTGCTGTAAACATATGAAGAAAGTAGACAGCAATCTGGAGTTGGAGTGATGGGGACTCGGCAAGTAGCTCCGTTTGATGGGGTAGATGGTGCTACAATAGAAGTTCCAAGTTTTGTAGCTTTTTCCAACCTTCCACGATTCCTGTCAAACACAAGGCTTTCCATAGGTTTGGAGAAATTGTTCATTCCATTACTGCAAAAAAGAGTATTTCACCCCTTAAATACTTCTTCTGCTTTCTGTCCAAAGTTAAAATCAAACGTTCAACATTGAGTTTCCCCCATGGAATACTTGGCGAAGTCTCCATTATTACTTCATAAAGAAAGGGTAACAAACAAACATTATCACTGAACCGAGAAAAGGTATAGATACTTTATAAACCAATGACACTATAGCCATAGACACTTCAGACTATTTCCAAGGATATTGCATTCAGCAAACTAATACCCAAGCCTACACTCCATATCTTGGGGGCATACTTTCCTTCAAATACCATTGTTGGTCATGTTAGGCTCCTCCGAGAATATTGGATGTGAAATGCCTCCAATCCAATGATAAGAACGAGACAAACAAATCAAGGCGTGACATACATTCGAAGCGGAATGGGCATAGAATTACTTTCATTCTTTCTTTACGTATATAATTTTAAAAGAGTCTCCTAGACACAAGATGAGCAAGAATTATTGACAAGAACGGACGGTGAAAGGGAGCAAAATTCGCCATTCTGTCTGATAGCCTTTATGTTGATCGTAAGTCTCAAAAGAAGTACGTAGTTTTGCGTTCTAAATACTAGTTGTCACAGAGATTGCTTTCACTGGATGCGTCGTATACACATCAGTCGGGGATAACAATACACCATAAGATTCGTTTCAGCAGAACTCCAAAGTCGATGAAAGTCTTTTTTGGATGTCAATGGATGAGTGAGTAGGACAAAGATATATGATATAAATGCGGTCTCAATGATAATGATAGTGCGAAATGTCTCATTAGCAGCAGTGTAGGAATACACATATGAGCCTCGAGACTTGGCATCTTTAATCCGGACACGTGACATATTGTATGAATGTATGTTGACGATATTTCTGTCTCGCGTTATGAGAACAATTCCGCGAAATAAACAATTATCATGTCACCACCATAAATATTAAGCCCCAACAGCATACTTTGGACATGCTCATGGATGACGTTCTTTTAAGCATTTTGTTTATGTTCGCTTCTGGATTTGAAAAATGCAATTAATTAAATACATCTTTAAATTTAAGGAAGGAAAATGCTCTTATAATAAGTTAGTTTGCGCAGTGGATTTTATTTCTACAACGCAGAGTCCTAACAAGTTCAGCAATTTTCCCTTTGCTTTCACTTGCTTTATTTAAAAACCACTCCGGTTTCGACTGGGGCGATGTGAGACCTCAAATGTTTTTCATTCTTAGGCTCACACTTAATATTGTCTTTTAGGCTGGTAATAATTGGACATCATCTTCAATAAAACCCGTAGATTCGATAGTACAATAAGGGTCATTGGGGCGACTCTATTTGGAACTCGTAAAATCCATGGAGGGAAAGTATCCAATGACTTGCTTGTTACTACATAGCCACTTTAGAGCCATCTTCAAAACAGATCCATTTTATTGTCGCTATAAAGCTATTTAATTACCACTAGCTAATGGATGCTTTCTGGATGATTTCAACACACGCCAAACTTATTGTCAGTAACTTAAAGATGCCTATGAGAATGCGCCTGCTCTTTGAGTTTGTTTATTCCGCTTTAAAAACGAATTTCGCATCCCCTTTCTTCAAAGGTGTATTCTCACTAATATTTTAATTGAACACGGTTCAACCCTAATTTTTTCTAGCAAAAGTTTTTATGTAACGGACGTTCACTTTCAAGTTTTATGCATGCAGTAAACTAAACAGGAATATTTCGATAAATATTGGATTTGTAAAAAACCACCCACATATAATGTTAATGTAGCATTAGCACAGTTGGCAGGTTTGAAGTATAAAATACATTCAGGATTAAGTATGTTGTCAACAAAATATATGCCGTAAGGGAAATACAGTTGGCGTACTATTGGTACTGATTCAGACGAAAATTTATTATGAAGATTTGTTTTATTATTAATTTTTGGGAAAAATTGATAGCTCTGTAAGCTAATTTTTTAATAAATAATAAAGATATCCTATTCCTTTTGGTGCGATGAGTACTGATTTTGCAACTGGTCCTTAGTAAAGTAGCTTTGCACACATAGTCTGTAAGATAATTTAGATACCTATCATTTATCAGTAGTCGCAATCAAGCATATTTACTTTAGGCGAGAGGACATATTAATGCTGATATCCCAAGACATCTAATCAGGTTCTCTTGTGACTGTGACTAAAATGAAAGCTGGAGTCCTTTGTCAGTGTTCATAGATTTGCACATTTCCCATGATGTAATACGAAGTATACATTGCAAAGTGTGAATGAAGCATTGGAATTGGGTTCAAGCTCGTTTATTATCCACCTATAAAGCTAGTAAGGCATTCATTCCGGTTCATGTAAGAATATTCTTCCTTCCTGTTGATGACGAATTTCCTGGAGGGCAATAGATACTTTCTTTCAACAATGGCAAATAGCGGATTATAATTTAGCAATCTACTAATGGTTTTGATTTCTTGATCACGTGCTATAGAAATTTTAGAGATATCTCAGAAAAGGAAATCCAGACAAGAGAAATACAGCACTGATTTATTTAATGCCGGCGGAAATTGATCGTTATCATGAACACTAGACAGTGCATCGGGCTTCAACACACATTACAACATGGTAGTACAATTGATAGCTTAACTTATAAAATATATTATCCTTAAGTTGACGTAGTAGTTTTTCCCAACATTCATTTTTCCAACGAAAAATAATAATCGATATAACAACGGCAGAGCTAATGATATTTTTCTGCAGTTCTTTTAGACTGGGCGGAGGTGGGAATGAAGCAGCTAATAAATTATGAAAATCTGTTTAGGTACTTGTGGGATGGTTCAAGTTGTTGGAAGTCTTCGTAATACAGCTAAAAATGGTAAACGAATCCATGTAGGTAATTTACTTCAAAATTCCCGATACAAAAATGGTAACCTATCGATTCGTTTAATGGTACCCGTTGAAATTTACTCTCTTGAATATTCATAATTCAGAGTCTTGCCTTGCTCCTAAATATTTTTGGAATAGGAAAAGGTGTGTTCTGATGATATGCGGGTATTTTCATGTGTAAGGTTTTATTGCAGTCGTAAAATCTTCTGCTTGTATGCATACTTATATATATGGACTCAAATGAAACTGGGTGAATAAAAGAGACTCTCACAGTGTAATCAGTTGAACACCATAATGATTTTTATTAGAAAGTGGGAAATTCGGTCTCTTGTAATTCTATTCTAGCAACCTTTTTCATGCATAAAAAGGTGTTCGAACGATAGAATTGTTTCCATTTGTGTATTTCCGTTCACAAAAGAATCTGCCAACGCACGCTGTGTGAGCATGCAAGGTCATTTAGATTCCGGTTGGTATTGGTACATGACGATGCTTTCTACTATCATATCACGCTTGTTTGGCTTCGAGTGAAAAAATTATGCCTGATATGACAATGAGAAGTATCCCATCACTAGTAACTTCGTAGTTCTTCAATTTCCAAAAACTAACATCTAGGCTGTATGAGGAGCGTATTTATAGCTGGGAATCTTAACCCTTACAGGTGTGCGCACTGATAGACAAGGAATGAATATTAGTTTCTTAACTTGAAATCTTTGTATCAAATGTTGAAAAATGATGCCACGACGCTTTAGTTTAGAAGTTTATGCATACAAAATCAATGGCGTAGAGTATGAGCAATTTTTCATTGTTCGAAACATCACAGTACTATGGCTTTTTAAAGCCTGAGGCTGACACATTTATATAAAGGCATCATTCATTGTGTTTTTAGAAAGTGACTGTAGGTAGTGAAAGTCAACAACTGGTATTTTTAGTCGTCCATTCTTCTCTTGTTGTTTTCTTCCCTTATGAACCTTCACTGCAATGCTGTATGTGCAGTGTGTAACCGCTATGTGGTATGTGGTTTCTCCTATGAATCGCGTAGTGTTGTATCTTCTCTTCAGTTTACACGTCCTTTTAGTGGCGTGCTTGCCGCATTTTTTTTCAACTTTTCACTTCATCAATTTCTGAAGAGCGTCATCTTTTCTTCTCCTTCAAATTTTTTATCTCGTGTAAATTAAGTACTAGATTGAAAGCAATTCACAACTGAAGTTAAGGTATGCATACATATATGGGTTAGGGAATTGATTCCCACCAAACCTCTCTTGGATTTGCATATATGACCGTTTGTTGAAGAGTGAGCAGGAGTGTTGTATAAAACACGTTTCCAAAGGTTAACAGTTTCGTATAAAGGAAACGGTTCGTTTCGTGTATATAAATACCTAATTTATTCTTGTTTTCTGTATATAAATGTATTTTATCGATGCTATCGTCACCCAACAAAGATGACAATAGGAGTGTTAAGTTTTCCATTTAGAATGTAGACGAAGATATCAGAAACGTGATTGTAGGTGTTAAATACGAGATGGAAGTTTCGTTAGATACACTTGATAATTTCTTTTGTATACGTTGCTTTAGAAGTTGTTAGATTATAGAATGTCACGTGTTAGTTGACTGACGACCAAGTGGGGTGATACAGAATGCAACTGAATGTGAAATTGGAGATTAGAAAACCGACACATTACAACGTCCCGAAGGGTTTAGCTGAGGTAATTAGTTTACCCAAACACACTAACATTTTCCACAACATCCATCTACCGAAGAGGATTCTCACTTCCAGACGATACGATATGAACTATATCATGTTAATGTTGCACAAATTTTTCACCTTAGCTGTATTCAAATTCAATAGAATTTAAATTGACGAAAATAATATATGCATGAAAGCCTACGATAAAATGTAATGTAAAAATACAATTCGCTGATGGATTGCAAGCAGGCGGCCTTCCGGGAGTGGTTTTATAATGGTTTTTAATACTTAACCAGAGTGATAGGGTATCACCATAGATTATATGTCATTTCTTAGCTAGAATGGAGAATTATTTACACTGTTAACAGCGATTTTCAGACTTTCACTTTGCTTTGCAAAATTCCCAAACTTGTAAATCATCTCATAATTATCTATATCAACTCAGCAACAGCATAAGAGTTACCAGCACATCTACAACTACGTAGATGTGCCATTTAATGAGCGAGTGCTGGTTTTGGGATGAAATGTTTTAAATGTGAATTGTCCAAATAATTAAGCAAAAATTAAACATTAATTTTATTAGAGTACCACACACCCTAGAAAAGCTAGCTCTAATCGTAAGTACTTTTGGTTATAGTGTTTAATTTTTTATACTTTTCCAGATTTCAACATTTTATCGTGTAATGCACCAAAGCCATGTGGTCTTCTTCACTAAAAATAAAGTTGAAGGAAATTATTAATGCGAAAACAGAATTATGATAATGTGATGCTGAGAACTACAACCAGATGTGCCTTGTGGAAACGATTTACATCAGATTTCTTATGTGGGAACGTTGTATGAGTAAATGTAAACGGGCTCTTCCAGATGAAGAATTTGACAGAGTCCAACATTTTTGACTTCTCGTTTTCTCCAGATCTCTTTCATTTGCGAATACCATTAAAATTCCATTCCTCCAGGTTAAACACGTATTACAGTCAACTCTAATTTCAGTAGTGTTGACGATGTTCCATGTTAAAGAATTCTTCCCTTTCAGAATTAAACACACTTTCTTCATCTTGTTTAGTCCTTACAAAAACAAATGAAACATTTAAAACGTTCATCGAAGCAAATCTGATTTTAACTGCAGTTGTTTATTGCGGGTTATGATTACGTATTTATTACGATTTTACGACTTTGTTATGGCGTTAAATAAACAATTGCTGGGTTGTGTATTAACACATCCACTGATACCTTGCACTAAATTTTATATACAAGTGCCATGAAAAATAAGGGAAATCGTGAAATCTTATTAATTAATTAAACAGTACTAAATATTTTGAAATGTAACGAAACCGAACGTTTGTTAATCGACGTTGAATTCATTGAACCAGCATCGGCAAAAGTCAACCCTAATCTTAAGATGTAGTAACTGGATGTTGGAGACGGCAAGTAGTTGATCATAGCCAAATTTTAAAGCTAACCAAGCTGCACAAAATTTTATACATGATGCTCCTATGCTGCTGAGTAACTTTATTTCAACATTATTTTAATGTGGATTCGATGATGCATTAAGGTGAAACTGATTTGAAACTTGCTCCCTGCTCAGACATGCAAGAATATTTAGTACATAAGTTTCAAATCACCATGTACTGTGCTATCAGTTTAAAAATTTATTTGCAAATAAAACATAGTACCAACCGTGTATGAATGAAAGTTTTATCGCAAATAGGAGTTTCATAAGAGTGAAACATTGAGGGATATAAAAATATTAAAAATCAAGCTGTCAAATAGGTAGGAGTGAGCACAATGACAAATAAAAATACATCTTTCATTCAGTGCATAGAAACTCGGTTTGCTTCTAACTCATGTATTTATTTGTTGTCTCATATTTTACCTTTCAAATCTGTTGTAAACGCGAATAAAATATCTAGAACTCAAACTCGATTTATGTTTTTGTCTGCGTCATGTAAAACGTACTCACTTACGATTAGTTATGTACAAAGTTATCTTATCTGTTCATGATATTGCTCTTACAATTAATATAACGATCTTTACGAAATCAGAGCGGTGGGAAGACTACGTAAACACGTAGGTAGAATGAATACAACTAACCAAAAAGGTAAGCATTCTGGTTTGTCTCTACCCTTTCGTAGAAATATATACTTAATTCATTAATTCGCACAAAAATTGAATATAGCTAAGTTGGAAACTGGAAGACTGTCGGCTAATGCGTCGTTGGAACAGATTACTCCAACAAAAAACAGCTTAAGTTTTACTAACAGCAAATTCACATATATTTATATCACATTACGGTTTTCTAAGTACATAAAGCTTTTGCTGCTTTTATCGGCATGAAGGTTTTCATGGAATGAGCTCATATTTCAATTGTCATTGTGTTTGATCTACGATAATTTTATTGTTGATAAAATTACACAAAAACACATTATCAGCTGCTGTATTATTAGTTTCTTTTAATACCTTGTAAAGGTTGTTTTGATTGTATATGCATGTAGGCTGCATACATAAGTTTGTAATTATAAGCACGGTTTGATTGAACAGGATAAATACCAAGCCATCAACTACCATGCACCTGTCACGCTGTTTGTCGTTTGGCTGACAAGCGTTTTAGCCAAAGCACATAATTGCAAAAATGCATACTTTATTTATTACGATCACGGACTAAAAGCTACTAATGAAATGATAAATATTATAGGAAAGTGAATTAAAAAAGGAACAAAAGTAGCGTCGTTTTAACCAAAACAACAAAATGGTAACAGCAATTGTACAATAACATTTACCCGCCGCCTCAAAATTATGTAAAAGTACAGTGAAGTAATGAAGCTGGAAATACACTCAAGGTGAAAGTAAAATGGATTTTTTTGCCACAAGTATTTAAAAGAAACCGTCTGTTTATGTCTTTCAAGAATTAGTAAAAATTGTTGAGGCACCCATTACCGTAGCGAACCAAAGGATATGCGTGGTTGTGGTTTGCGTTTGCACTTTTTCTGCGAGTAGTCAGTCAACAAGCAATGAAAAAAGCTGTAAGCTAATACCCGTACACGGCAGTTTCAAGAATGGAAGCTCGGCTTTAGCAAAGCACATTTTCAACGCAAGTCCGTATTCATGCTGCTAGCACACAGAGCTACAACTACATTGACTCTCTACCATTCCCTCTCACTCTTACTTTCTACGTGCGTTGCTGAGCTGAGTACCACTCATATTTTTTGGTTCACCTCTTGGTTCAGTGGATGGCTGTGTGGCACTTTGAGAAGGTAATATTATGGAACACGTTCAGTGAGAAGAGGGTTAGTTTGCAACTGTCAGCTTGCTCGTTGAGTTTCATCCTGATCTCAGTGTGCCCAGATAAACCGTTTCTCTTTTTCTTACATTTAGCAGCGTATGCAATTCACATTTATTCACAGTGTCACAATATTGTTCCATATGAGCCAGCAAAGTCGACCGATACAGACATAGCAATGAAGAACACGTTGTGACTCACTTCACAGTGTAAAAAGCACCCGAGTAGAACATACTTCTAAGATATATGACTCCTTTAGTTTTATCTGATTAAGTCATAGTTTGTAAAGCAGTTTTTCTGGTCAAGTATGAGGTTTTCTGTGTGTGCATGCCTAGTCTAAGTTGACCGTTGGTAGATGATACATGGCATATTAGTCAACTAGCTTTTACTTATGTGACACTGTCATCCTCAAGTGGCACATGAATATTTAGCTACCATCATAAAACTTTTGTGTGTAAAGCTGCGTGTGACAATTAGATAGAGAAAGTAACTAGGTACGTGCATGTTTTTGTCATCTCTACGAATGTACTAGAATGGTAAGGAAGGGTGGAGATTGCATTACAAGTGATGATGTGATAACCATTGACAGTGATAAGTGAGGACTTGGAATGCTGACTAATCTTGGGGTATGCAGTCGTTTTAAGTCAAGCAGTGTGTGTTTTTTGATTTTATGTAGTTGACACCGAGAACTTTACTGACATTCTCATGAACGACCTACAGTTGTTGGGGAACCACGATAATTGGGTAAACATTTTTAATTCAGTCTAATTAACTGATTTCCGTTTAATATAGCATCGAGTCGAACTGTACAGCATTATACGTAAAGCGATGGTAAATTTCATTAATTCAATTTGGAGTTCACATGCACATTCTATAATGCGTATTATTTTTATATTATGTCATAAAATATTGATTACGCTCCACATTATTCAGAGACAGAGTGGGAGAAAAGTAATAAGCATTCAGACATGTTATAGTTAGCACGTACAATACCGTAATTGCTTGTGCTGGCAGTGGGTATTGATGTTGTGAAAGCGACACGAAGTGGAGTAGACAGCTTAAAGTTTTTTCTTCTCTTTTCTGCCAAGCATAATATGAAAGTCATGAAATGTCCTATTTTATTTAGAATTCATACGTTTGGGCAATCATATTCCAGCTGTGTGCAAATGTTTTCTTGCCTGGCCTCTGTCTAAACTAATGTTGACCAACTTTTCAGGATAGTTTGTATTCTATGAGCTTGCTCACGGTTGTGATCAACAGCGCTTTCAACATAATAAAATGAAAGTGCATGCAAACAAGAAGGAAGAAATAGAAATTCCCTTCTACGTGACGAGCGATAGAGCGCTCATTCATCGTGAGCATTTATTACCTTTAATGACTTGCACCTAACACCTCTCCACTGCTCATTGAATTCGCTTTTCTCATTACACTCCGGCATTCACTGTTTCCGTCGACATTGTATTTGGCAAACAGACTGCTGTCTACAATCTTAAGACATTCCGCTTACAATATTTTCAGAGGAGAGTAGTTTCATGTACCACATTAAGGTGCTACGCGGAAACTACGCAAATACAATTTACGCTTTTGTACAAAAGTAATATACATTATGGTGGAACGTTTGGGGATGCTTTTAAGTTGATCGAATCTCCATATGAAAAAATTGCATCGCATCATCAGCGTTTTCCGATACCGTAAAAACAGTTAAACCTTCAATCGTTTCTGCCTTTAATCTTTTTCAATAATTTTGCAAGTTTGCATTTATATCAAACCTACACAGTCACTTAGCTGAAAAAAATCAGTCAGAGGTTATGAAGGATATTTCCTCCTTCTAACTCCTATGGCTAGAAATTCGTCAAAGAATGTATGGATATTTGTACATGCTTAGTCAATGAATATACTAAGCTTTACCAATCCCACAATGTCTGAATAAACAAATCTTTATGTAGTACCAAAATTAACTGGCACTATTCTAACATATAAACATTTTGTGCAGACGTCGTCTCATGTCCAGACAAGTACTCTTTTTAAGTAAACGAAACACCGACTCATACTCTGAACCCACCTACACAATAAGATGTTTTGTTGCAAAAGTAATTAGAATTTTCTTTGGTGTGTCAATGTACAGCCCTCACATTCAATATTTGATCAGCTATTGTCCACATGAGTGAAACAGTGATACACTTACCCAAACGATTTCCAAGTACTAAATTATATATGAAGAGCTGCTGTTCCAGGTACGATCATTTTAGCATCAAAACTTGGTCACTATATACAAGCAACGTCATTCCTGGAGTATGTTATGCCAGACTGGTTGGACATGTTCAAGTTGTTAGTTGTGTCATGCATGGGATTTAATGCTAAATAGCTGTTTACACTCATGACGATAAACACAAGAGCAAATAGAAACTGAATATGTCGCTGCATAAGCTTGTTCGTGAGAAGTAATAAGCATATGTGGTGTCAGTTTTCTCTTTATCATCAAAACTACACGAAAATGTACCGCATTTTTGTGATTTCATGCTAGTAGCAAATTTAGTTTGGGTCTACAACGTAAACTAAACTAAATAGGGGAACTGTGAATTTCCAAGTTCAGGATAAATTTGATAAAATGTTTTTTCCAAGTTTTGGTTGAGCTTCCCCATTGTTTTCACTTTCATTATCTTTATCTCATGTGACAGAGTCAATAGAAGAGTCAAGGCCAGAAACTTATCATCTTCCGAGAAAACAGATAAATATTTGAAGCACAAACCAAAAATCTCTGGGTTGCTCTGCAACAATAGCTTCAACAACCCAGTGTTTCGTAGTTTGGAGTGCTGGTGTGTGACCTGGAATGTTTACCATTTCATTTAAAGATAAAACAAATAGCTTTTGATACATATGCAAATATTATAAAACAGCTCACACTTTCTCGTATATACCTCTATGGACTTAAGAGAAATGAAGGGAACTGAGTGAAATGACATGTACCTGTGCCCACGGCGTGTGCGCGTACTGCTCTTTCAATGTAGTAGATTACGGTAGAGATCTAACCAGTCTGGGGCAATAAGAAACATGAACTTCCCATTAGGAATAGCGATATCGCTGATGTTAAAGGCCAAATTCAAGGCACGCCATACACTATATATTTCATTTATGCATTATTTGGAGACCAGACTTTGTTTGCATAACTGCAGTTTTTCGTCTGTCCGTCTGACATCCGTGTCGGATGTTTATGTTAAAATACTTGTACATTGAACCCAGTATCTGACAAAATTAATTATACTCATATGTATGCCAATATAATTCATGTTTTAAAACTGTAAATTTTAGAACTATTCTTCAATAAAAACAAAGTTCGTTTAGTGTGCCCCTTTTTATACCCAACATTTAATATAAGCACAGTTGTTGTAACGTAGTTGTTTTGGGTTTCCCATCGTTGAACAGGATATGTTAAAGAATACGAATTGTCACAATTTCCGTCGTCGTCATTTCTTTATTTATTAACTCCTCTTCCTGCAGCCGGAGTGCCTCACTATTTCTGTATTCACAAATGAAACTTTAATGTTTGTTAGATCCTCGTTGCAAAACGGTACACCATTTCAAGTGTGGATCGATCAGATTCCATTTTAGATTTACTTTGTAGTTCTACCAACCTTTGCTTCGGGTCTTCCTGAGATGGTGTTGTTCTAATAACGAGATGGGATTGTAAGCAAAAGAAAATAGAAGCTTTGTATGTATCACTTACGATCAGCATCTAATCCATCACATGTTGCGATGATTTATTGCCTCCAACTGTATGTTACAGCGCGTGGGACATATTTGTATCAATTTTTTTGTCAAATAATCTAAAAGTAAAACAGAAGCTGTAAACAATGCCCAATAATCTGAGCAGTCCACGAAAATTGAATTTTATAAGTCCATGCATTTTTATTCCTGAATTTGAGTCGAGTTCAGCACACCCCAAGCCAATATAAATAAAGTACAGATGTGCAAGGGATGAGATTGAGGTAACAGGGCCGCTAACTGCGTAGTACACAAAGTTTCGAAACTATCTAAACTAGGTGGTAATATTTTTGGCGACAGTAGATGTCAAGGGGGGATTTTTGGACCACTTTTTTTCGTATGCTGTCCTGCATTAAATTCTCGAGAGAATCACCCGTATACCCCATATTAAAGGAAGGTATGCAACTTGTGGGCGGGGTATTTTTACATGGGAGGGTATATATGCATTACAAAACAGAATATAAAAGCTGAGTGTTGTCATACTCTTCAGTCGTCGTAAACTTTCAACCACTAATCATGGATAACTTATACGTGCATTTACAAAGCGATTCGTCGCCTACCTATTTCCCTCAGAACAAAATAACTGATTTTCGGAACCAACTTGCAACGCCTTTGGATATAGATCCAACAATGTACGAAGTTGCATTGGTGCAGTGTAGTTATGTGTATAACCCACCACACATTAAAAAGGGAAAAGAAATTGCTCAGCTAATTGTTTATAACGAACCAAAAACAGCAGTGTTTGATAAAACCCTAGCAACAACATTCTTTGACATTGAAAAATTATACACTGAAAAGAATACCAAGTATCTGGACTATGTAATGAATGTTGATTCATTCAAAAGTTACAAAACAAGCAGAGGAAAAGACTTGACCGATCGCATGGACGCCAAAAACATCGAGCAGATAGATGAAAAATTCCAAGCAAAAGAACACGTACTCTTTAGAGAACACTACACCGATTTCTTTTACACTGGAGAAATAGATAATATTGCTGATTTGACAACCATTTGCAACCGTGTATTACTGACATTCGGTTTAGTTGTAGAATACGATGGAACCCAAGTGAGACTAGCCTCAACCGATAACGAAAATGTGTTTGAGGTTGATCCTAGCGAATGGTTAACCAATGTTTTTCAAATGCGTGAATTCAGAAACGACACGAGAAAATATTTGAATAACACTACGTGGACCGACGTAGACGAAGCAAAGTTAATAGTTTATGGTGGTCAAACTGCATTGTTTAGAATTCGTTACATAGAAAAGGAACAAATAATTGGACCTTTAAAAATTGAGTACAAAGACAAGTTTCTCGGGAATCAAATCAGCTCCGAAATAGTGGAAGTGAGCAGTGCAGAATATTTTTCACTTCTATACAGAAACAAATGTGGAAATCCTACAACAAAGTTTCGTTGTCGACGAACAATTTTTAGTGTTTGCCTTGAAGAAAATGTATTTAATTTGAGTGGGCTTGTTACAGAGCTAAACAAATGTGTAAAATTTATCCTGTTTGAACAAGAATTTAACAGAACAATTGTGAATCACGAAATTATGAAAGGAGTTTATGATATAAAATTCGATGACCAAATCCTAGCAATTCTTGGCCTAACAGAAACGTCGCTTATAAAGAAAACGGAAAACTCGATCGTACTGAAGGCTGATTTTGGACCCTTCTTTGGACATGGTCAGCAAAGAATGTATATTTACGCAGATATTATTGAAAACCAAAACATTGGTGGTCAGCTTGCACCACTTTTTGAGAATAGCCGATTATAAAGGAGAAATCGGGAAGACTACAACGAATGAGTTTGCCCATCACCATTACGTTCCTCTCAAAAAATTAGCATGGACCAGATTCGCATGTATATAAGGAGCGAATCGTCAGACTACCTACCAATTGAGTTGGGAGCGTTCAGTGCAACACTTCATTCAGACGAAAACGTTACTAAAATGGCTGTGGCAATATCACATCAAATTGGTGGTGGGTTTGAACCTGGTTTGCTTGTTTATCGTCCAAGCGTTCGCAGGCAGCACGGTCATGGACTTGGTGCATTTTTCGGAAGACTAGCTTCCCGCCTAATCCCCATCGCAAGAGATTTCCTTTTGCCTCATGCTGCAAAGGCTGTACGAAATGTTGCAGCAGACGTATTAGACGGGCGTAGTTTTGGAGACAGCTTAAAATCAAATGCTGTGGGAGTACTTAAAGGGGTGGGAAATCAGTTATTGAATCAGTCTGGTTCTGGAATTAGAAGAGGAAGGAAAAGGAAGCGAGCAGTAAAACCAATAAAATCTCGAAAACGATCAAAGCGGCCCGTCAAAGGGAAAAAGAAGAAGAAGAAGAAGAAAACGTCAAGAAAAACCAACTCGCGTCGCAAAGTTTTAAGAAAGAGTGATTTTGTTACAATATTTGACTAAGCAAAATGGCTAAGGCAAAGCAATCCGTTCCAAAAATCCAATTCGTCCGGTCGGAAAACTAACCTTTTCGAAGATGTGACTTACGATGTGAGTATTCAAAACACTGCATCCGTCGCATACTTCCCCCTCCATTCAACGGATAGTAAAACATCCCCAATCATTTTTACAATCAATGGAAACGACATCCAGTATTGAACCTAGCAGAAACCAAACTTTACATTCGCTGTAAGCTAGTTGACAAAAATGGAGCCGACATCCGTTGGAAAATGATAAACTAGTCGCAGCCTACGCTCCTGCAAATAACTTTCTACACAGCATGTTTCAGAATGTGACTGTGCACGTGAATGATGTTGAAGTAACATCAAAATCAGGGTACTACCCATACAGAAGCTATATTGAAACCTTATTGGCGAAAGGAAAGACTACAAGAAAAGCCAAGGCAAGCGAGTGGTTACTTTAAACAAGATGCGAAAAAGATACAACGGACGGTGGCTGGATAACTCGCAGAGACCTAGCTGATAAAAGTAACACATTTGAAATGTATGGAAGGCCACATCTCGACCTATTTCATCAAACAAAACTCATCCCTCCAGGTGTTGATGTCAAAGTCACGTTCTACAGAGCAAATGACGAATTTGCAATTCAAGCCTTGTACGCTGCAGCTGCACAGGGTATTCAAATTCAAATTGAAGAAGCCCAACTTTATGTAACAAAACATACCATTGCTGCTCCTGTGATGGTTAATATGCTGAAACATTGGGAAGCTGGAAGTCCTGCAGCCTTTCCTATGCGTGAGATCCAGATGAAGTCTTACAATTTACCAACAGGAACGCTCTGTCACTATAATGAGTTTAATTAGTGGCTTCCTTCCTGATCGAATTGTGCTTGGTCTTTTGAACGCCAAAAATGTGCACGGGACTTATGATACAAACCCTCTCGTGTTTGAACACTTTGGCTTGTCCCAAATTTCTGTGACATGCAACAGTGAAGAAATAACTACTTTTTCTATGGATGTTGACTTTGCAAATGGACGTGCAGTGAGAGCCTATTCGTCCGTCTTTGAAGGTCTTGGTTTAGCAGATTGTGATTCAGGAATTGACTTGACTCTTGATGAATACATGTCATCCAAGACTGTTTTCGTGTACGATCTTAGGCACTTGAGAAATGCTTTTTGTCCTCCTCGCCATGGAAATTGTGTTATAAATCTTAAATTTAAAACGGCCATCCCTGAAGCCTTAACAGTGATGTGTTATCTGGAGTACCAGTCAGTGCTGTACATCAACTCTGACCGTCAAGTCTATTTCAGAGATTTCTCTAAGCAGTATTAGAGATGGACACTGTACAAATTATTAAAACAATGGGCGTGCTTTTTGGAAGGAAGAAGAAGAAGATTCAATTTGGATGCATTCCATGCGATAAACTGGATAACCTTCAAATTAAAAGCTACCCCTTTGCAATATGTATAAATGATCAACCTTCAGGAATGCCTGGAGCACATTGGATAGGAATCTACATTGAAAAACGACGCAAACCCATGGAATTCTTTTGTAGCTATGGAAAACCCATAAAGACTTATGCAGACCACTTTGTAAAATTTGCTCAACGAAACCATTTAAAAGTTAATGACAAATATTGTTTGCAATCCCCATTTTCGGAAGTCTGTGGACATTATGTATTATATTATTTGTACAATAGGTTAAATGGATGCAGTAGAAATGCGTTTTATGCAAAGTTTTCCAAACATTTGGAAAGAAATGATAAAATTGTGTACACTTTTGTAAAAAAATTTATTGAAAAAAAAAATAATTTTTAATCATATACTTCCCATTGTATATCACTATCATCATCATTTACAGTTTTGGCAATCAAAACTTTGCCTGCTGGTTTACATCTAATTACATCTTGCATTATACTATTGGTGAACATTCCATATGGAATATCACCCTTTGAAATATGACAAATAACTTGATCATAACCCAACCGACTTTTTGTGTCGGCCGTTGCTTAAATTTTTTACAATACGTTTGAAATTTGAATGAGCAATTGGCTTTCCATTTAACACAACTTCTCCCTGGTCATTGGCCGTAATGTGTTGATCAGCTAAAAACTTTGTCATATCTGGGTCTGGTCTCTTTACAAATTTGCGTTTCCTTGAAGAACTAGAGCTGGCAGATGACGATGAAAATGATGACCAAGATGATGAAGAGGTAGATACTGGAGACGAGGATGTTGATGATGGTAGTGGGGTACCCTCATCTGAAGTCAAAAATGGTGCTGTTGGAATTGGAGTTCTGATAGGAGTTGATAATGGTGTTGAAAATTTGGAAGACGCTCGCCCTTAATAGATGGTGGATGTGGAGGAGTAAATATTGGATCGGGTTTTTTGTCTTTCTTGATTTTAACAAGTAAGGGTTTGCTGTCTTCTGCCGTTTTATGTGCCTGAAGATTCCGTTTAAACTCTTGATATAACTTCGCCTTGATTTCGTCAGGAATATCCGAGTCCAAAACCGACTTTGGAGTGGCGCCCAGTGAGTTTGTTGGAAATGTTGTTTGCTGCTCCATCAGTCGGTCGTAGAGAGACGCGGGAATCAGCTTCATTTTCTAGCCATTGTTAGATAGGAGGGCGTTTGCAAGCAAAGGTAAAATGGTACTTAAAACAATTGGCAAAAAACCTCCCTTTTGAACAAGTAAAGACTTCTTCTTTGCAATTGGTTCTTTCTTGAATGCAATTCGTTTGATAACAGTCTTGTGTCTACAAAGAGCGTGCTTGGCGTGGCTAGGAATGCGCACGTTTTTCTTCACCACGTTCAACGTCGCTTCACAGAGTGATTTAATTTGCTCGTTGTTAGCCCCTTTTAAGAGTTTCTTGCGAGACGAAGGATCCGCCTCCAAGTAGTACTCTAAGAACCTTTTGTTTTTTAAAATTCTTCGCTCCATCCTGCTAATGTGTATCTCACATGAGAGTCAACGGATAAATGAGCAAATGTGATTTGGTCAAGTCCTTAATATAGTTCTGTTTATTTATAGTTTTACTCATTAGCACAATGGCAGGGAAGGTAGCAAGAGCGTATGTCAAAACAAGAAACAGCGGCGCCTTTACGGGTGCTTGCACGTTTAAACGAGCAAAGGAATCTACAGACTTTAATCCCCAAGTTATCACAAAAGAACTTCGTGATGTAGAAGCCTATACCCTACATTTCCCTTTACGAAAACGTTTTCCTAGAAGGTCGGTATCGGTTCCCACCATTAACCACCAATGGGGAGCAGACTTGATTGAAGTAAGACATCCAAAGTCTAATTATAATAAGCGTACATTCTCGCCGTCTTGGACCATTTCTCTAGGACTGCATGGTTGGAAGCACTTAAAAATAAAACAGCCGTCACTGTAAAAGAAGCAATGGAACGAATTTTTAAACGGTCAAAACGAAGTTGTAAAATTTCAGACTGACGACGGATTAGAGTTTAAAAATAGTCTACTGAGAAAACTGTTGGAGTCGAAAGGGATTAAACATTTTATAACCAGCTCGTCGACAAAGTGCTGTATAAACGAACGTTTTAATCGACCCTTGGGCAAAGAATAGCAAGGTACCTTACTCATGCAAAGTCAAAACGTTTTATACATAAGCTTAAGGACTTTGAACGTGCGTACAACAATAGCTACCACCGAACAATAAAGTGCACACCCAATCAAGTAACAGAAGAAAACGTTGAGACCACCTGGCTAAATATTTATAGCCCCGCGTTAAAACGTAATGAAAAGCTTGGCGTGAACAAGTTTAAACAGGTGACCGAGTTCTTATTCCAAAAAAGAAAGGAATATTTCAAAAAGGTTATGACCAAACGTTTGGAGAAAAGGTTCACCGTATAAGTCAAGTTAGAAAGACAAAGCCCGTCACTTACTATCTTGAAACGGAAGACGGACAACCTATAAAGGGAAGTTGGTACAAGCAAGAACTTGTCGGCCTTAATGACAATGGGGATGTTTGATTGCTTTAAGGTGGACATTTCATGTCCATTCACGGTACCAAGCTTCACCCTTTGTTCAAATCTAAAAATAAAATGTATCTTTTTGAAGACCAGCATTCGAAAAACGTATGTTAATACTTTACGTTCACATTTAAGCCAAAGGGTATCGACCCGGATTAAAAAGTTGTACGTTATTAATCCTTCCGAGAACGAGGAACGAAACGTTTTGTCGTTACATTACCGCTCCTACCATGATAAAAATAGAAAGGCACTTAAGAGGATTAGACGAGTTTTATCCTGTCCTGGTAGAATTGGGAAAGTACAAAGTACCCTTTCTATTTTAGGTCGACCCTAGAGTATAAAAGCAGAGAAATCAAGACGCTTATCCATTGCAACTTGTGTACTCGTTCGAATCACTTGACTTGCTCCAAACAGTTTTTTAAAAAACTTTCAACCCCCAACCCATTTTTTTCGAGTTTCCGAAACCAAATCTTCCATTCAAGATGGCTGGTCTCATTTCTCTCGTTGCTAATGGTGCTGCGGCTCCTCGCATTGTTGGCGACGCCTTGAACTTTTACGGTACCCAACAAATGGACGAGAACCCTGCTCCTGAGACGACCATTGTTGGCGACGCCTTGAACCAACCAAAAGACGAGAAACCTATTCCTGAGAAGACTGACGACAGTGCGGAAGATTCGGTCGTTTGCGATTGCAACCATCCCCTCGTTGTAGCTGAGCCTAGTGAAGATATTGTCGAGTTTCCTTGCTACCTTGGTCCGGACTTTTTACAAAAAGACCCCTTGTGACTAAAGCAACACTGTTATATCGGAAGGAGGTCCTTGAAAAGACTCTTTCCAAAGTGAAACATTCCAGACGCCATCCAAGATGTCCAGGATTCCGGGTCGTGTACAACAGCGGATTGATTGGATTCAAAGTCAGAGGAGAAGAGGGAGACGTTACTCCTGTTGACTCGCACGCCCAGCCGGACCTGCATATTTTGACATCAAGCGGCAAGCACCATACACCCGAATCTGCGACCACGAGAATTGTGACCCGTTCGCAGAGCTGCAGTACTTGGTGGTAAAGTGCTCAACATGGATGGCCACATTGGGGTCCAGCCAAACAAACGTGACGTGCAAACCCTTCCCTGGTCTACCAGGCGAGCACATAATGCAGAAAGATACATTGTGCAGGGGGTTCAGAGATACAGATCGTCAAGTGGATTTCTTGGAGTAAAGGGCAAGATCCTGGCGAATTATCTCCGTGCAACACAGAAGATGCCTTTGTTGACAAGTTGGCGGGTTCCCAAGAAGAGGCAAGCAGTTACATTGAGGCTAATGGATGGTCAACCGTTCTACTGCGTGACCACAGGGAGGAGGGTCCTGAGACTTTAACCAAACGAATCCTGAGCGGTCTCCCAAAGGATTGGAGAGTTGGTGCCAACTACATCGTGTGGAATCCACTGTTGGATCCTTTGGTGGAGGAAAATGATCCAAACTACGACGTCTTTGTGGACTATGATTTGGTTCACTCTTGGAGCCTAAATTGTCCCGATTCTGAGTTTTCCATTTCTCAGGACACCTGGCCACTCGCACTCTACCGCAAGATGCCAACGGAATGGGAAGACGAAGAGCCAAGTCCAAAAAGAGCAAGAGTGGAGTTTGATGGAAAGGATAAAGCAGCAATGCTTAGCAAGTTCGACGAAGAGCACAACAAACTCGTCTATTCAAAGAACTGTCAACTCATCGAAGCGGGTGCTGCCAGTGTTGTGCCAGATCCCATATTCAAAGTTAGATTTTCTAAATTTGATACGCAGAGTTTTGTGTTTGTTCGTCGTGTCATCCCAGAAACAAAGGACGAGAAGCCGTTTAGTTTCAGCAAGGAAGACTTACCTGGCGTCATAATGGAACTCTGGAAAATTCTTGTGCTATCGGCAGTCAATGAATCATCCCGACTCACGAACGAGATGGATTACCTTCGTTCTTACCTCAAATTCCGGACTCAGCAGGATACTGGCCAATTGAGAAGTGACTTTCAACTTCCTGAATCAATTGTTGCAAAACTTGAACCAGAATTGGATACCAACGAGGTAACAAACGAAGAAATGTTAAAAAATTTTATTTCTCCAACTTCAGTAAAAATGTCTTATTCTTTTGGTCAAGATGTTGATTTTCCCCACTCGGGTTTTATAACTTTAGCTAGAACAAAGGCAAATGGAGAAAATATTGTACTTAAACTTAATTTAGAAGAAGCATTGGTTCTGATATTTGACCTTATTTGTCTTCACACCATGTATTATTATTCTCTTAGGCTAGAACATACTTTTGTGATTGTGGAACACATGTATATTTTTGCTAAACAATGTGCCACGTTTTCAGCTCAATTGAATGGAATTTTAGAACTTGGTTCTAAAAAAGATGTTGCTCCGGAAATTGTTGAAGATTGTCGGCAATTTGCAATCAACAAGTCTAAGTTTAAGTATTTGTAAAAACATTTTGTATTCTAAAAACATTTTATGATTTCTAAAAATAAAAATCTTGTAAATACCCCAAAAACCTTGCGTACTCATATATATTTCGGCATTTCACAATGGATTCTCAAAGTGACAGCACGTCTTCTCCTTCTTCACGTCTAGCATTTGAGTTGGAAGTATTTGAAGAAGAACCAAAAATCATAACTTGTGTTCTCATTTTTACATTTATCTACATATTGTCATTGATTGTTCTCGTATTTGGACTTGCATATCTTATTGTTGAAGTCAACGATTTTGTAGAAACGTTGACTGAAATAAAACAAACACTAGTATTTCTTCAAAAGTCATATCCTTGGCTTAAAGATGGACGACCGTGAATACTTGGACTTTGAGGACCTTCTCAAACTTGGATCTCTACCACAAGGTATGTATATGCGCTCCCCAGGGGGGCCGACCGGTTCTATGCGTAGCATATATACGCGAAGCGTAGGTCTATGCCATAGGCATACTTTCTATGCATAGCATATATACGCTACGCGTAGACCCTATGCCATAGGCATATATACGTTATTCGTAGGGCTTATGCGAAGCATATATACGCAAAGCGTAACGCGGGCCCTCTCCTTAATTTCTTACAGGTTTTGCCTTAACACCCAAGATGCCATACAAAAGACGCAAGACGGACAACCCACCAAAAAACGTAATGCTCCATTTTGACTTGATTGGGAATTCGTTTTCAAAGGACAAGTTTGTGCTGGTGACTCGTACTCAACATGATGGCAAAATTGTCAAAGAAACGTTTCACGCAAACAAACTTCCCTGTTTTTTAAACTCTTTGTGCAAGTCTGATCCTGATGCATATGCTCAGTTTTTAAATAAAGCAATCAATGTACTCAATTCTGATTAATAAAAACCGATTTTATTCGGACATGTAAACAATCATATTTTCTGGAAACAAGCTACTTCTTATTCTACAAGAATCTTCTTGGTCTTGACCATAATCAATTACAAGGTATCCATATTTTCGTTTCATGCACTCCTTGTATGCATATTCCAAAGCCGCATTTCGTCGTCCACCATTCATTTGTCGTCCAAGTACTGATGCAAACCCATTCTCTCTTGGATTCTTCATAAGTACAATGTACTTTGCATTAGTTGTAAGAGTCCGCAAGTTTTTGTAGAAAAAGTTTTGTACAAGGAAAATGACAGAAATATTACGGTGATGACTTCCTCTTATAAATAAGTTGACAGCGTCATCACTTTTGGCCATTTCAGTCATCAAATCGTCACAAACTACAAGCTTATGTCGTCCAAACTCATCAGCAAACTCGTCTGGGATGCCCTGATGAAAATGAATTCCAGGAATTGCTTCTTGTAGCTCACCAAACAGCTTGGGTTGCCATTCAGTATACAAGTACATTACTTGCTCAATAGGTGGGTCGATAATTTCCATCCTTCTTTCAAGTATTTGTCTGGTCAACGTAGATTTACCCGATTGAGTAGCACCACTTATCACCATGGTAAATGGTGCTTTGAGAGTAAAGTCAAATTCCATCTTGATGTGTGAATAGAACGACAGCCAATCAGCGACTGAGTCAAAAAGCACCAAATCGCCGCTATAAAAGCAGCAGCATGACCCAAACCTTCCTCATTCACAATCTAAAACTCGTTTGATCATGGCGTCCCTAAAAAACCTTCTCAATTCGACAGTCTGTTTAGACACAGACTTGCTGACTGAAATAAATTCTCAAAATAGTATTGGCTGGCAAGTTCCCCTAGGCGGAAATGCGTACGATCTAAACACTGTTTCGGCGGACAATCTACTCTCCACAATCATCTCGATCTACGTTTATTCACAAATACCTGGACGCGTACTTGCTGCTCTTCGGGTCAAAGGAATAGGAAAAGCCAATATCACCGTAGTGTGCACAACAGTTTAACACTAGCCCAGAAACGAGAAGTTGCGTTTGCAGGACGAGAGTTCCAGCTTGTCAACTGCGGCTATTTTGATATAACTATGCCTGGTTACACTCGGTTTGACATTGAAGGGATCCAGCTTGATGAAAATATTACAGACTTGGTCCTTGTCTCAGATTCCTTACTGAACTCTTCCTTAAAGTTTGTGTCTGACCCAAAAGACTTTTATTATGGACGTCGCGGACCTTCTGTTCATCTCAAGTATTCTGTACCAGCTGATGCAGATATTGAATACTTTTACAATGAAGTACAAGTACCAAAGGTCAAGATGTCGTTGGTGCATACTACTGCGCAATCGCCTTTAAAGGTTAGTATTTATTGAGTAAATGAGATTTCATGAACTTTTATGATTTTCTATGAATACGTTTGGTTTTCTGTTTAGGTGGTTATTTTGGAATACAAATCAGCGAAAAGGGGAGAGCGAAGCATACTGTTTTCAATTTGGACAGGCTTCGAAACAGATGATCCTGCTCTAGTTCCAAACGATTACAAGTTAAGACTGCTAACGCAAGGACGAGGTGTGTACGTTAATGTATTTGGAAAGGAAGGCACAGGACTTCAGACACGTAAGCGCTACATGTGGGAAGCTGGAGAAACTTACAAGTTTGTCATTAAAGCAACGCCAAACGATAAGGAGGAACCGTGTACACTGCTTGGTTTACGGATTCAAAAAACGAATGGATGCAGATTGCGAGTATTGAGCAACCACACGTCGCCAATTACATAAAGGTTCCACATTCCTTTTCGGAAAATTTTCTACCAAGCATGGGCAATGTTGAGCGTCATTGCTTGTTTTCAAATCAATGGGCACGCGATGTACAAGGAAACTGGCATGAGTGCCTTACTGCAACACTTACTGCTGATGATGGTGCTAAGCGAATGATGCGGATGGACATTGCTGGTGGTGTAGGAATAGACGGAGACCGAACAAAATTCTTTCTTAGAAATATTGGTTTTCTTAGCGATCGTGTAAAACCTGGTACTGTATTTAAACGAATAAGTAGTGGAAACAAATCTCCTGTACATATTTCTCTTTTACCATAAATAAAAACAGAAGAACAAAATAATTATACAAAACAAATTGATTTATTTACACATACATTCATTCATTTTTATTCAATACAATGCTTAACACTATCAGAATTGCGAGTATCATTACGCTCCATACTTAAAAATAACTTTTTCTCATGTGGCACAGTAAACACATCAGCCAATTTTACCTTATCATACCTATAACAATTTGAATACAACGGTATATCCTTATGCCCCAAGGCTAAGCTATAATTATTACAAAGCATAAATCTCTTATTGTCAAACTGATTTAAGCAACGCTTGGTCTGGTCTAGTGTAAACAATTGGTGACCAAAGCTTCGAATACCCTTAAAACTAGCAAAGGTTTGTACAGGTGCTTCTAAACATTTAGTGTAATGATCAAATTTAACATCCTTCCTAACAGCTGTTCGAGATACCCCCTTTGCTTTCTTATCATAGCCGTATTTTATATCGCCTGTGTCATCCCTAACATGCTCACCATTCTGATCAAACTCTACATATTCATATGTGTACATCTTGCTTTTCAATGCTACAAACCTAGTCATAACCTTATTGCATAGCTCATCCTTCATATAATTTACCACCTTTTTGTTTTCAGCATTATGATATGTACCCCAAAGCTTGTGTCCTTTTGAATAGTCGGACATGTCAAAATGATGCTTGTGTTCCTTCATATGCTCATAAATATCCTCACACTCAACACGTGCAACAATACTGTCCGTATCAGTATACATAAGCGTAGCATTTGGAAAGTTTGGTATCATGTAATCATACCAAAATGCATACATGGACTTTTTGCTCTCATCAAGAACAGTGACACCTAGCGCCATAGGAGATGACAATGTAACGCTAGTTTTCTTCATCACCGCTAGGCTGAGCTTTGGTGACAAAATTTTTAAGCTAGCTAATGTTGGCTTCTTGCTATACTTTAGCATTTGATCTGCATTGTTTATGAGCACAATGTTTTGCCGCTTCCTAACATTCATAATGGTCTTGCCATAAAGGCTATTGTTGAGAAATTTCCTCATATTTATATTTACTTGTGAAGTTGCCTTTGCCCGCTCAGCCGTATTAAAATCAATATAAGGCTTCATCCATGCAACCTGCGTAAATCCTATCCCCCTATGTACCTGTGTTATTTCAACACCAAGCTTATGCCAGAGTATCAATGCTCTATAATGACATACAATTTTCTTGGGTGTCAAGTCTGCTACCATTTTTTCACATGTCCATGCAGACTTGCCTACAGAAAGGATATCTCCTAACTCTCGTTGTATGCATGAAACCTCTTCCTGTCTTACTGCTCTCTTGGCGGGAGCAGGGGGAAATGCATTAAACTTATCATGCAAGTGCTCTGGATAACGTATGCTAACCTCAAGAAACTCACCCCAATCATTTACATACTTGCCGTCATCAGCAGCATCCTCTTGCTCTAAAGTGTGAAGATGCTTTGGAATGTCCTCATTTACCATTGCCAAGTATGTATTGTCAAGCCATTTAAAATTGGCTACTGGCAGCTTGGAACTTAAGCCATACCCATACAAGTTATTTTTGTCTACGTAAAGTAGATAGGAGTTGGGTTTGGATGGATCAAAGTTGGGACAGTACTTATTGTTAGCCTGAGCTGCTCTAGTATTGCCTACACTTGTGAGCCCACCCCTTACTGCTTCTTCAAGCATAAGATACATATTTATATCTGGTATCAGCTCTACGGCATACTTTGTGTACTTTAAGCAAGCATCAAGACTGAATTGGGGTAAGCTCATATAATGCGGCAAATCCAGTTTGAATGAATCCCACATTACCTTACGCAAAGCAATGAAACAAGTTGCTAGCAGTAGTGTGTCTGTGAGTACATAGAGGTCATGCCACTCTCCCATATTTTTTATGCCAAAGCCTGTCCATACTGCCTGTGCATTTAAGTACACTTCCTCATCAATATGCTCCTTTGACAAGTCATTAAAGAAGTGCTCGCGCTTAGGTAGTTTTTTCTTCTTGAACCTGGCGTATGAATTCATGTATGTATATGGATATGCACCCTTTTTCCTAAGTCTTGCAAGCAGCTCATCAGTACACATCCAACCCCTTTCTCACAATATTTTCTAATTTCCTTGTTAAACATGTCAAAATCTTTTTCCTGGTCTAAACTACCAACAACCTTTTCTAAACTCATGCCACCGAAAAACGAAATGCTATCTACAAACCTCTTCCATCTCCTCATGTCGTCGGGCTAACCATTCATCTATATCCAGATCCTCCGTGAAGTATGTCATGGTTCTGCGGCGTTTGGGTTGAATATTTTCCTCATCATCTGAGTCCTCTTCCCGTGCTCGCTTCTGGGATGCTGGAATGCAGATGGCTTCCTCAAATGGATCCCCTTGCTCCTCCTCCTTCCTCGTCTGTTTCCTCAACAAGCACTCTTGGTTCGAGTTGAGCTTGGGATGAGTCCACCTGTGTTGAGGTCGCTCGGGGCTCAAACTTGTGCCTTTGAGCTGCTTGAGTAGCAATATCAGCAATAAACGCCTCATCATAGGTATCTGAAAGAAAGAACAAACAAATAAATAAGTTTTAAAAAAACATAAACCATGTAACATCTATACATCATTTTCATATTAATTTTATAATTCACTTACCCATTTCTGCATAGTGGTTAAGCACATGGGCAGCATAGTCTTTGTATGTCCTTATACGTAGCTCAGGGCAGTTAGCACACTTTAAAAACACCTCTTGTGCATACCTAACGTTGTAATGCGATGGCTGGCAGTACGCTAACCTAGGTAGAAAAGGGCTTCCAGGTTGAACTACTATCCTCTGGTGGTAAATGGAAGGACAACCTATTTGGTTTCCACTCCATGGATGCACAAACCCAGGACACTTGTGGACTTGGAATATATGAATAACAAGAGCTTCAAGCTCATAGTTGCCGTGCTGGCAAATTCCACAAATCATTTTTGTAATATTTTTAAAAAACTTTAAACCAGTAACAACTTTTTAAGGAAACTTATAAGAAAACTTTGACTTATGAAAAACTTTGCAAACAATTCAAAACAAGTGTTTCTCAATGGACAGCCAGAACAAAAATGGGAAGACGGGAGTGCTTCAGCCAACACTACTTCATTTCAGGTTCATGCATATTAAAAGCACACCATAAACGTCCCATACAATATAACATAAAACAAAAGGTGTACAAGCACATAGCTAAAAGATCAAACCAGTATACTCGAGTTTCTGAGCTTCGAACCTTTTTCCGACTTAAATTCTTCATGAACGTAATCCCTTTCTCAAAATTCATTGCACCTTCATACAAATGAAAATGGTTAAATAAAAATAAAGGTGCTCAGTGTTTTACCATTTTAGCCAAATATTTCGTAGAAACAGAAAGCCTCTTAATTTTTAAACTCTTTTTTGTACAGAGCAAATGGAGCGATGTGTATGAAAATAAAAAGGGTTCAGTTTCAACATTTCTTCATTTCATTCTTAATCCTCTTTCTTCGAAGCCAAAAAAACCCTTATAATCTCTTTTAGTACAGAGCAAATGCAAAACACTCTTTCTCAAATTAAATTTATATCGCTCGCTCGATGTCTTCTTTGTCTTTTTTTAAGGACTAAATAAGTAAAAAATGAATGGGTACTAGTTTCCATTACTTCTAATACAGAAGGAGTAAGTGTGAATGAACAGGTACCTTATTTCACTCTCAGCTCAGCCAGGAGCTATAAAATCTGGCCAGTTTTCTGGATTCTGCATCAGTCTTGCAAACTTGTCTTCCTTGAAAGCACTTTTCTGCAAATCTCAAAGAGCAAATTTAATCAAGTATCCTTCTAAGAACACATCGTATCATGGAGCGTATCAACATTGGATTCCGCACACCTACTCACGGAGAAGTGGACCACTTCTTTGATTCAGATCTCCCTAATTCCGTTGTGGATTATTTCGCAATTCGTCTGAGCTTCTCACCATGATCGTCCGCATGGATAGACATGGAAACTGGTCCATCCGCCTTCCCGTGGCCTGCCCTATCCGTGAGCGTTGCTACAACATCATGAGGGCTCCCAATCGAATTTCTATTGGATTCGTTTGGTATCAACACGAATCTGGCCGTCGGGAGTACTGCTCTCTGATTATAATCAACAACCGCAATGGAAATGTCTATTACTTGGACAACTACCCCAACCCCACAATGGTGGACAACATTGCTGAGTTTATGCAGACCCATCTTCTTCCTGACATGACGCTCAACGTCTGCAATTACCCGTTTCGACTGAATGGGTAAGTGTACAAATTTATTCTTTGCTTGTATGCATTGCAGAAAGGGGAATAAATGGGAAAATATTTTCATTGTATTAACTTTTTGTTTGTTTGTTTTGTAGGATTGTACGTGGGTCTCCTTTGCTCGCAGTCATTGGTGTTTTCATGTTCACTCGCCTTGGGCATGTTGGTTTCCTTATGGATACTGCAGACCCAGCCCGACCAGAGAGATTTCCGACTGAAGTGGAGCTTCACGCTGCTGCCAGGTGGCCTTCCTCCCATGCTTGAACCCGGCGTACGCCGCAGTCCAGCTTAGTGATGAGGAGCCTCCTATCAACCATGACATCCCAATCCCTTCTGGGAGAGTTTGGTGATTTGGTGTACTTCTATAATTACGCAGTAGCTGCATACGAAGCAGTTAATCACATTCTCCATCCTGATGACCCTGTGGTTGAAGGGGAGGAGCTTGAGGATGGAATGGAAGAGAGTGAGGATTCTGGTAATGACGCGGATGATGAATCCGATTCTACTATTATGAATGTAGCTGAGAATAGGCTTGAATATGAGGATTCAGATAGTGGGAACGATGCGGACTACGATTCCGACGTCACTATTGAAATGTACAACGTAGCTGAGGCTAGGCTTAACATTGTTGATCATGATATGGTTGTGCATGCCATTGAAGAATAATTTTTGAGATTTTTGTTGTAATATAGAATATTTTTAATAAAAAGCCTTTTGTTTTGTATATGAAATGTGTTTCGCTTCATACTTTCTATATGCATATTACACCTTTTCATTTTTTACTTGTCTTCTCCTTTGTCAGAGCTCAGGTACCTTTACATTAATTTTCATAGCAGCCTCTGCCTCCGCTTCATACACATTCAGTTAATCTCCTTGCAACCCTTTTCTCAGCTCCCCTTCATACAAAATTTTGTTAAGCTCCTTATGCCAGAAGTAACCCTTTGGAGTAAGCCTGCATTGGGTTTCGATCATGCATACTGCTTCTTCAATATATACACTCTCTTACCTTTGAAAGGGCTTAGCTTGCTGGCTGAGCAGAGCCTTGTGAACCTTTTCTCTTGAGCTGGATTACTACCTCTTTCTATCATGCACTTACTATGGGGTATGCTTTACGTGTATAAGTCTCCGCCCTGACCTTTTAGCCAAGTTGCATACCTTCCTTTACTATGGGGTATACGGTCCCATGTATTAATTCTCTGTCGAGAATTTTATATGCAGGCACAGCATACAAAAAAAGTGGTACACAAAATCCCCCTATGGACTTTCTACTCGTGAGTATTATGGCGTGTTTCTTAAATTCACACTGTGTTATGCATATGCCACGCTAATATGCGATCATGATCCGTAAAATTGACTGTACTGAAACCTACCCACACCACATAAGGTTAGGCACAAGCACAACATCTTCCATGAGCCAGTGCATATATACACGGCAAAATAAGCGAAGATTTATATTTCTCCCTGGTTTTAGCGAATGGCCAAGCCTTATCTCGCAAAGTCCATTCCTAACATGATGGAACTTTGTTGGATATTCAAAATCTGGAATTTTCTTGAGCCTCTGTTCATGCTCTTGGCCACTGCAGACGAATTCAGATATTTTTTATAAGCAGAGCAGGAATCAGTAATTTTTTAAAGGGTTGCCTGATGTGCTGTAGGCTGTGCAATAAGAAACAGGGCATTTTATTTCCTTCTAGTAGAAAATAAAACAACCAAAGAAACTCAGGCCCGATGCTTTTTAGGTGATTCACTGTTCTCTCCACACCATTCAAAAAAGGCGAAATCTCTCCCTTTTACTTCATATTCATAATATGCAAATTCCCCAAAGATCTTCTTCCCAATTTTGTTTTGAAAAATTAATGATGAATTCCTGAAAAATTTATGACACATACGTACATAAATACATTTGATAACAGTTATTATTTGCTCTGCCGCAATACTTTTAGTGTTTTTTTTACATCCAAAAGTTATTGCCATCTTTTGCTTCTGATATTTTGGGAAACATTCTTTGGATAAAATCACAAACATATCGTCTTAAAGGTGTGACTTTTTTTGCTTGATAAAAAACTATGTGCTTTCATCAAATTCCTAAAATTATCTATTCCGTTTGAAATTTTGAATCAAGTAAAAAGAAACTCTTGATAAACTTGTGACCGAGTGGTCATCGGGGTGATCCGGTCGCTTCCGTGAAACAAAAGCAGAAACAGATTTGGTAAAGATAGAAGCAATGTTCAACAGACCCAAAAGCCGTGACTCTGTATGGAATGAACGAGAACATTTTATTTTATTGCCTCTGTCCTTTGCCCTTCCTTTCCCCTTCTATCCATTTACAGGAATCATGAAGGAGGAAAGGGCCGAATATGTGAATGGTATATTTGTAATATTACTGAATATTTATTATGAGACGAGGGAATGTTACATTGTGTTGATTTGTAGCATATGCATTTTTCTCCCTTCGTTTCAATTATTCTTGAAGCCCATGCGAGTGCATTTGGGATAACCGATGCATATGTACGCATGAAGAAGCTAAAAAGCGAAAGACTTTTTCATGGTCGTCGGCTTTACCTTCAACACTTCCTTAAGATCCTTGGGGTCACACTCAATATTTTCTTTGTTTAAGTGACTAAGTGATCAAATTGGAAAGGTACGGATTGTGCATTAACTCAAAACAACAATAGAGTCGATGCCAAACATTATGCCGTCATATTCATCGGTTGCATGTTGCTTTGTAATAAAAAATTTGGCCCTGTGAAACTGACAAATATCAACGCTTTTGAAAATATTTTACAAAGTTAATTAAAATTTATTTACTCGCAGAGATAGAGATTCAGCTGGTGCAGTTGTTGTGTCTGGATGGCAATGTGATCAGGCCTGGCAAATTATCGACGAATAGCCGCAAATTTACAAACCAAAGCTTTGAAAATTACATATTCAAAGATGTTAGCTTTTCTTGCTTGCTCCATGTTTTGTCATCGTATTGACTTTCCATATAGAACCCGATTTCATTTTTTATGTTTTCCACCATTTCTTGCTAGATTTTCAGATTTACACCCTCAACTCACCCGTGTTAGATATTTGAATCTCTGCGAATAATGTATTTGTAATTTTAGTACCAAAGCAGAGTAGTTTTTATGCTCCATTCCCCTTATTCCTGCGATATTTTCTATTGTAAATGGCATAAACTCAGAAAAAGCATAGGGTGATCATGTCGGTTCACACAAATCCGATGATAAGGTTGCTCGTTGTGTCTATGTCACTGTAATCACGTATATCATTTTTCATGTGGCCCCTAGATTAATTGCTTTATTATTCCATTTCCCTAC